>JAQQAE010021182.1:0-10518 GCA_029823295.1 Pseudamia nigra | reverse complement strand
TTGTTTGCAATAAATTGCTTACTCAAATTTTTTTCTTGTCTCACTTCCATTTCTTCTTTTTGCATTTTGAAGCACTATTTAGAACCTCCTTAAGATCCAACAGTGCAAAATGTACATTCTTGCAATTTTTCAACCGGTCTTAAAATTTTGATCAGGAGTGTATTTTGGTTATTTGAAGTGATTTTATGTTCTTATTTAGAACACTTCGGCAATAGGAACACCTGAAATTTCATGTTACCACTTGAGATAGAGAAATATATGCATGTCTTTGGGAACGAGGGAGGGAGGGCCTGGGGCCAAAGTGCAACCTGACATGTAGTAAGAGCACATTCAAAGGTTCTGGGAATGTCACCTTGCATGTGGCACATTGTATTCCGTTTTACCCTGCCATCTCCCCTCCTGCCACAAGAGCACACATTCATTCCTTTGGATCTTTTTGCAGAAGCTGTATTTCACATGCATTTTTTTTGGTTTCTGCTCAGGTGTTCAGTCAGATGGGCATCCCTCAGATAAGGAATCCTGAGCTCCCACCAGCCAATGAGATGCCAGAGTCTCATCATGCTCCTATTGCTCTGATTGGCTGTGGCCCTGCATCCATCAGCTGTGCATCCTTCTTGGCTCGTCTTGGATATGATAATTTAACCATATTTGAGAAGCAGAAGTACACTGGAGGTCTGAGGTACACTGTATATCAGATCATATGGTGTTATACATACACAGTATATTAGTGTATCGGTAATTGTGGGAGGGGTCAGAATCCAGCTCTATGAGGGATTCAGCATCATGTACAGTACATTTATACTAATTCTGTGGAAGCAGAATATAAGTTAAAAATGTTTCTCACTAAATGGACAGTGACAGTTCTTTAAATCCTTTTGAAAGAATATGAATGAAATATCAACATGAAGGAAAGCAGATAAATATGTGAAATTAAATGTTGTATACTGGGGAAAAGGGGAAACTCAACATTCAACAAATGTTTGTCTTTATTCAGCACATCTGAAATTCCTCAGTTCCGGCTTCCCTATGAGGTTGTTCAGTTTGAAATAGACCTGATGAAGGACCTGGGAGTCAAGGTATGTCCTTAAAAACCATGTTCTACCCCTTAATTCTCACAAAGGTCGGAGGGTAGTGCTATTCTTAGTAAAACAAGAAGCGATGAAATCACAAACCCCCCTGCCCCGTCCAGTTTTGCAAGTGATTGTGACCATTTTCAACCTCACTGCATAGCTAGATGTGCATATAGGTCAAAGTGCAATGATTTCAGACCCTACTGATCTTCAAGGTAATTTAATGAGTCAGAGGTGTCCCGGAGACTAATCTGTCACATACCGGTATTAAAAATTTGATGCCTCTAGTTATAATAGATTTGGTAATATAGGTCAAAAAAAGGCTTTTGCAATTATTAATGCTGTGGTCTGATCCAGATTAGGTAGTGGTTGCCATAGTAACCCTTACCCCTACCCTGACTACCCCTGTGTCAAGATTGGTTAGTTTGGGTCCAGGGACTTTGGAGATACAGAGCTGATTGGTCAGATACCCACCAGCATCATTCGGGCAGGGGGATAAGTGACAGTGAGGAAATCGGACACTTGCAAGCACACCTCGGCCAAGGCCCCATCAACCTGCAGTTTAATCATAAGATTTACCTCACTCTTTTTATGAATGTGCATCAAAAACAGACTGGGTTCCTCCTTGGCCCATGCCCTACCCTAACACCAAGTGTCCTGAAAATCACTGTATGACATAGTCCGGCTGACAGACTGGTGACATGTTCATGTTTTTCAAAAACATCAACAAAGCGAGTAAAAGGTTGCAGCTGCAAGTCATATGTATGGTCATGTGTGTGCTGTTAAGCCTAATGAATGCCTGTATGCTATCTATTGAGCTTTCACGTGATCGTTCCTTCTTTCCACGACACTTCTCTGGGTTTGTTTTGTTTTTGTTTTTTTACACAACAGGGTTCATACATTTCACATATGTTCACATGTCGGGCTCATGGAATTCCTTTTTGTATGACATATGGCATACAGTACTGTGTAAAAGTCTCACTCCACCTTGAGTTTGTTGTTTTGTCACATTATAAAGGCCACACACATGCACTGCTCAATCACAATAGAACTAGAGTATACAGCATGTGCCTTTGAGTCTCTCCACAGTTCCACTTTTTATGCTCATACTCTGCACATGCTGTATTTTTATTTAAAATCCTGCAAAAACAACAAAGCTAAAGGGAGATAGTTGCAAGCATTACCTGTGTACTGATTTAAGCATAAGGTTTGTTCATGGCCATTACAAACTTGATAACAAGATGAAACAAGACAACAAACCCAAGGCCTAAGAATTTTGCACAGAACTGCATTTTTGCATTCTGGAGAAGTAGGACTTTAACTCACATGGTTTGTTTGTCTGTGTCAAACAATTCTCTGCTCTGGTCCCATGATATTGTCATGGCATGAAAACTTAATAAACAAGCAGATTCCTTCCTTGTCATAGGTAATACTCACTATTTTATAGTACAACACCATAATATTGTAGTTGATTTGCCTCATGATAATTGTAGAATCATTAAAAACGGTGTCTGCATATCAGGTGGTGTGTGAGAAAGGCCTCGGTGTAAATGGAATGAGTCTGATGTCTCTGAAAGATGAGGGATTCAAGGCTGTTTTTATTGGCATTGGTGAGTGTCATTCTAGAAATATTATTGCAATTTGAGTGTGTCCAGCTGTGTAATTTTCACTGTATTGTGAATATGATTATTTCATTTGAACTACACAATTACCAACTGGATACAGTATATTTAACAGAAAGACATTTATTTCCTTCTAGCGTATCTGTTTGTGCTTTTGCTTGTGCTTGACTCCAGGTCTCCCCCAGGCCAACAGAGCTAAAATTTTCAAGGACTTAACCATGGACCAAGGTTTCTTCACTTCCAAAGACTTCCTACCAATGGTGGCTTCAGCCAGCAAGAAAGGTATTTACCTGTACGACCGTCTACCGCCCTACAAAGGCAGAGTGCAGTAGCTATGCAAACAGGTACAACATGAAAAAAGACTTAAAGGAATTAGACAATTTGATAATTATATCTTCATTTTTGTTCATTCAATTCTGGGGAAGTTTTTACATTTTATTTTATAATTTTCCTGATCATTCTGTGCATTTTTCCTTCACTTTCCTGATTATTTGGACAATTTTCTTAACTATTCTGCTCATTTTTTGTTAATTTCTCCATTTTCTTGATTTTGTTGTTCCTTTCTGTTACTGATCATTTTATGGTTTTTCCTTCATTTTGTGCATTTTTCTTGATATTTTTAATTTGTTCATATTTCTGGTCATTTTGTACATTTTCCCCTCATTTTGCTTATTTTGTTCATATTTTTATTTTTTAGTAATTTTTAAAAAAAATTTTTTTCATTTTTTTTCATTTTTGTGTGCTATTCTGTTTATTTTTATTCATTGTGCTTGTAATTTTGATCATTTTCTCTATCATTGTTCACTTTTTTTTGTACATTACCATAGTTCATTGTTGCCTCTCATTGTGTTCATTTGTCTTTATTTTCTTTATTATCTTGTATGGCTGGTAAATCACAGTTTTAGTTTCTGCTAGTAACAGTTGTGCTTCAAATATAAGACAAAGCACATGCATTCAGATGAAATTAGGCTTGTATTTTTTAAAATCAAAAGTAAAACATAGAATCCATCCTCGACTCTCAGTATTATAAGTATAATTATGGGAAGATTAACACTGTGTCAAATAAAATCTCCTGCGATGCCCAGTTGGTTGTACTCTTCAAATCATCAGAAATCGAGTAGCTATGGGATAAAAATCAATAGAAAAGAAGATAAGAATTCCACATACCATTCGGTCCCATTTGAAGTCTGAAGAAGAGCTGTGTGCTTGAAAGGTCACTGCAGTAAAAATCGTCAAATGGGGTCTAATGGTGTGGAGGGTTTTTAAATCTTTTTCCTCTGACCTGTATTCATCCAACACACCCAGCATGTCTTCACCCACTGGCTGTAACTCAAACATAAAGGAGAAAGAGATGCATATACTGTACGTCTGTGTCCCTCTGTGCAGGAATGTGCCAGTGTCGCTCCTCGCTGCCCGAGTTAAGAGGCATTGTGATAGTTTTGGGGGCTGGTGACACCGCATTCGACTGTGCCACCTCTGCTCTGCGCTGCGGAGCCAAAAGAGTCTACGTCTGCTTCAGGAAAGGCTTCACCAACATCAGGGCTGTTCCTGAGGAGGTATGGATGAGGGGGTGTTTGGATATTACAGGATGGACTAGCGGAAGAACTAATGAACACATTTGTGTTTTTATCAGATGGAGTTGGCTAAAGAGGAGCAGTGTGAGTTCCTGCCCTTCCTGTCTCCTCGTGAAGTCATCATGAAGAATGGCCGTGTAGCTGGGTTACAGTTCTGCCGTACTGAACAGACTGAGGATGGGGAATGGCTGGAAGATGAGGATCAAGTTGTCCGACTGAAGGCTGACTATATCATCAGTGCCTTTGGATCCATGCTGAGTGAACCACAAGGTAATCAAACATAAAACTGCCCCACAGCATTCATTTACCCATGAAATGTTATAATATCCAGGGATCATTTAGTAGTTTTGCTCCAAAAAACCAAAACCTTTATACATAAATAGCAATGTTTTTGTTCCATTTATGAGTTCATTTTTTTGATTTTGGGTTATGTTTCCTTTTGTTGTCTATTTCCCTGATTATTTTTATTATTTTTGGTCATTTTCATGATTATTTTGTTTCGTTGTTTTATTGAATTCAAGTCATTTCAGTTCTAAATGCTGTCGCAGGACTTCTCACCAGGTCCTCCGAAAAGGCACTCATACGTTACTTGTAGGTCTCTGACCAAAGTTAATTGGATCTACTCCAGTCCAGGCTAAGGACCATAGGAGATTGTGCTTTTAAGTCTGTGGCTTTCAGGATTGGTCAGAAATGGTATAAAGACCAATTCATTAGATTCTGGGAGTGATCTGGATCATTGTCTAGATCCAGAAGATTTGTAAATGATTCTTCACCATTGTGAGATGAGGCCTAATTCACCATTTGTCCTTGTAACATCACAAATAACACAATAAAATTTTGCCAAAAAACATTGGATAACACCATAATAGAGTCTATCAAACCACAAAGTTTGATCCAGATATATTCTGGATATAGTGATCCTGAATCGCTATACTTTTAGGGGTGTTTGGAAAAATAGCTACTGTAAGGTAGAAAATAAAGCTGTGCACATGAAACTGACACCAAACTGGTTTGCTGATTCAGTAACGTGACGACGGATTTGATGTATCGTCACCATTTAAAGAGCTAGATCCAGAAGAA
The DNA here is from genome assembly GCA_029823295.1 of Pseudamia nigra. NCBI lineage: Eukaryota > Metazoa > Chordata > Actinopteri > Kurtiformes > Apogonidae > Pseudamia > Pseudamia nigra. The sequence goes on along the minus strand of JAQQAE010021182.1, from coordinate 5,172 downwards.
AACTGTCATAATGGCGATATAATTTTTCATGAATGAATATTGAATAATTATGTATGTGATTCCAAATGCTAATGGTTGGTTGTCATGGACAAAGAATCCAAATAGAAAGCACTCAGAGACCTCAGCCAAGGCAGCTCATTTCCCCATTGGATATTATTCGGTTGTGTGCCCACAGGGAGCGTTTTAGCGCCGCAAAGGTCCACATTTTGAAATACTATTATATTTAGCTCACAAAATAGTGGTTTAAGATTTTTTCAGGTGAGAATATGGTGGATTAAAATTAAAACCTGCGGTCACTTCATCAAGATGAAGCCAAATTAGAGATTTGATGTGATGATTGTGGACAAGCACGGAGTCGGTGTCTGCATAAGTGAATTGAGCAATTCAGTACAGAGAACAACCTTGTATTTAATAACATCCCAACACATGATGCACTTCTAAGTTCACCGTATATATTGATACCCACATAGTCACAGAGTAATCACATGAATGGGTCGGAGGTGCTTCAGTGGCTAAATCATGGTGACACATAAAAGTGTCCTTTTCACAAAGTAACGTTTCAAACTGTAATGGATGTTCTTAACGTTCACTTCCTTCATAAAATCATAGAAATCCTTCAGTGTTTGATCATAAAGCGAGCTGGCAGTCAGTTTCCCTTCCATCATGGTGCAGAGTTTTTCTTCCTATGTCCCACCCCTACTAGACTTTGATTGGTTAGTGCAAAAAAAAAAAACACACACATTGTGCACGGAGGTTGTGATTCAGATCACTACCAAAATTGAATCATCTGTTCCTTGTCCCATTTCACATCTTTCCCTGAAAATTTCATAACAATCTGTTCATTACTTACTAACTAACTGACAAAATGCCCACCACTCCTTGGGGGAGGTAACAATGAGGGTCAAATAAATGTAAGAATGTTACTTTTGGTACAATGTTATGAGCCAAATGAGTGTAGGTTTTCATTATGAAGAGAAGCTGCCTTGGTGGCGCTCTGAGCTGAGTGCAGTCTAGTTCATTTCATTCTATCCTGTGAAACACTGTGACTTGTTCTTGAAAAGTGCTATATAAAATAAATGCATTATACTTTATTTTTTTGAACTATTTTGTTGCTTATTTTGTTCATTTTTGTTTATTTTCTTGTTTGTTTTGGTCAGTTTAATTGAGTAGATTATTTTGACATTTCTTTTGACTATTCTATTCATTTTTGTTCATGTCTCTTGATTTTGTTTAACTTAACCTATTTCCTTGAGTATTTTGTTTATTTTTTGTTGTCTTCAAACACTTATGCAGAAAAAGCACAGACTGATGCATTATTAATTCACCAGAATATAGAAAATGAGTTTTGAAAATTTTGTTTTCATTCTAAATTCTCAATAGCATCCAGAGATAACTGTCAAAGAATGTCCTCCCAATGTTGAAAAGAAAGCTACAGACTTGGGTCTAATTTAGCACTTTTGTAAGACTTAGATGTCTTGCAGGTTGCTAAAGCTACTACTTTTTTCAAATCTAGTTAATTGATTCCTATAGTCACATACTACGTATAGCTTATCAGGCATCCCATTTCATATATTCCTTTCATTTCCTTTATATGACTGTACTTGTATTTAACATTTTTTGTGAATAAACTGAATTAATGTTGATGTGCAGTGACTGCAGCTATGTCCCCCGTGAAGCTGACCCACTGGGGTACTCCAGAAATAAACACGGAAACGATGCAGACCAGTGAGCCCTGGGTGTTTGCAGGAGGAGACATTGCTGGTTTGGCAAACACCTCAGTGGAGTCGGTGAACGATGGGAAACAGGCCTCATGGCATATTCACAGATACATACAGGTAAATGTGAGCAGCCAAATGTGCTCCACAGCTTTGAAATCCTCCCATAGGAAGCTTAATTCGTGTGTGAGAATGTACCACGCTCTCTAGTATATATTTGAGTAACATATATTGAGCCAGGTCCAAAAGTCTACAACACTGTAGTAAGAGTAAGGTGTCATCTTCTCATTCCTGTCCTTCTATAGTCCCTGTATGGAGAAACAGTGGGCTCGGTTCCAAAGCTGCCGTTGTTCTACAGTGCCATAGATCTGGTGGACATCAGCGTGGAAGTCTGTGGAATCAAGTTTCCAAACCCATTCGGCCTGGCCTCTGCTCCTCCTACTACCAGCGCCGCAATGATCAGAAGAGCTTTTGAACAAGGATGGGGCTTTGCTTTGACCAAGACTTTTGGACTAGACAAGGTGCACTGTTTATCCATAGCCAACATACTGAAATCACAGGAGTGCAAAATTTTAGAGTGTTAATCCTGACCCCCCCCCCCCAAAAAAAAACACGAGAGACAAGAAGGGCCAACCAGCTTTTGCATTTAACATTAAAATTTAGACAGTGCAGAGACACCAGAATGTCTTTATATAGCTTATTTTTTTGACCAAGCTGACTGTTTGTACATACTGTATTTTCCACACTATAAGGCACACCGGATTATAAGGCGCACCCTCCAAAAATGTCAGTTTTTTTTTATTTTTTTTAAAATAAATAATCCGGTGCGCCTTATAGTGCGGAAAATACGGTAGGCTTTAAATACTGTAACTGAAAAAGTAGTCAAATATTTTGTGACTGCAAAGAAAAATCATTTTAATTGTTGATTAATCCACATTTTTATGTATTGACATGCATAGCCAGAACAACTAAAGGAAATTTTTTCAAAGTTGGCACAAACATTTCCAGTAACTCTAGAAAAACTAAAAATTAAATTATACATTTACTCCTTTACATGTACTTGAGTAGTTTTTCCAATAAAATGTACTTCAGAGAATACTTGTTTTACAGAACAATTTTTACTCTTAGTGAGTTACATTTGTGGTGAAAAAATGTACTTATAACTAATGTTATATTTTGCTCCACATCAATGAGTAGGAGTAAAAAAGGTGACTTTTTTACTTTAAAAATGACAAAATAATCAATTAAATAAAGAAAACTGAGGAAATGATTCAAATGAAAAAAACTGAGCAATAAAATGAGTGGAAATGAGCAAAAAAATGAACAAAATCAAGAAAATTAACAAAACTGAACATAGCAGTTCAGTAAATTATAAAACTGTTAAAACTGTACAAATGAATAAAATGTGCAAATGAAGAAACTAATCAAGTTAATTAACAAAAAAAAGCAATTTAATCAAGAAACTGAACAAAATGCTAACAAAATGAGCAAACAAAAATGAACAAACAAAAAGAGCAACAAAAATGATCAAAGAAATAATCAAAAATAATCATGGAAATAAAAATGACAAAAACACCTGTTTGAAGATAATGTATAATAGGCTGTAATAAAATCCATGTCATGAAGTCACTCACTACTTGAGTCATTTTTAGGAGACTCTTCTTACACGTACTCAAGTATAGTACGGTACTTGTTTTTATGAAAACTTCTATTTCTACTGAAGTCATTAGAATTATAAAGTAACAATACTTTTACTTTAGTACTGTTTCTGTTTACTCTGCTTGTATCTACATAGGATAAAACAGTGAAGTGATGACATTTGGGTCCAATACAAAGACAATTTTTTGGCCATTATTCAGTACTATAACTCAGGAAAAAAAGGGAACATTTTGACCATATTTCATATTTGTTTCGATGCTGAATTGGTGACATTAATCTTCAGAGCCCACATTGAAACTGTGCTGATCAAATTAATCATCTTCACTACTAAGCTTAAAAACGTGTCTGTCCCTGTTTTTGAATTGACCACTCCATCACAATCCCAGCTACAGTCTTCTGCACATCCATCAGGAACTACATCAGTTCATCTATTTCACTTCTATAAATCTGTCTCCAGGACCTGGTCACCAACGTGTCCCCGCGTATTGTGCGTGGCACCACCTCAGGTCATGTGTATGGACCAGGCCAGGGCTCATTTCTCAACATCGAGCTCATCAGTGAGAAGACAGCAGCCTACTGGTGTCAGTCTGTTGCTGAGCTGAAGAGGGATTTCCCTAACAATGTAAGTATTTGGTCATCTCACATCACTTGTTGGAGGAAATGATACTGAAAATTGTGGTGACATATATTTAATATTTTGTCTGTCAGGTGGTGATCTCTAGTATAATGTGTAGTTACAACAAGGAGGACTGGACAGAGCTGGCCAAGATGTCTGAGGTAAGAGAAATCACATGCAAGAAACATTTAATAACAAACCACAAACCATGGCGCCATCAGCATACAGTTGAGGTCAAAATTATTACCGTAACTCCCTGATGAAAATTGGATTCTTTTCAAAAATGTCTCCCGTGCTTCTCCAGTTCTGGATACTTGGAAATACTAATATTATTCTCCTGCTTTGCGTCCCTTGATAATCCTTCTGCTCAGATCTAAACTAATTTATTTTGTTTTTGGCATGATGCTTTTACAAGTGTAGTCCCATAATGCAGCATTCGTTCTGGAGATGGTGTAGAAGAAAACTCAGATGACACTGTCTTTAGTTATATAAAAAAAAGATTTTATTATAACAGACAGCATCATACAGGCTCCATGTCAACCTGGAGAGACTTCGTGCTAATATGAACATCTCTAAAGATTTCCACAAAACACAAAACTTTGGTAAGAAGTTGACCCACCAAACATATGGTTAAACAATAGAAAACCCCCCGTGTCCTTTACAGTATTTGGGCAATAAGTAGCTGTTTGTGTAAGCTGGAACTTCTTCCTCAGGGCTACCTTTACAACACAGAGACCCATGTCCTGTTGTTCATAAGAGAGCAGTAACTTTCCAAAGCCCTTATCTTGTGACCCTTATATGACCCCTCTGCTTCATACAGATAAAATGATTCTACGGGTAATAATACATAGCAGATCATACACAAGTGATGCCTCAAATCCTTTCTGAAGTGAATATTTGACAAATGTTCAATTTTAATTTCACTTCAAAGTCTGGCACTCTTTTTAAAGAGTACTTGAGAAAAAAATCTAAAAAAAAATATCATAGAAGGGCTAATAACTTTGACCTCAACTGCACTTATATACTGTATTACTCTTACACCGATCAACATTATGACAACTGACAGGTGAAGTGTTCATAATACAAATTTTGTACCAGTGGTACATACTTCCCAGTATGTGGGATATATAAGCCAGTAAGTGAATATTTTGTCCTCTATGTTGATGCATTAGAAGCAGCAAA
>JAQQAE010021181.1:0-10518 GCA_029823295.1 Pseudamia nigra | reverse complement strand
AACCTCTCTTATCTTTTTAAATGGGTGAACTTGCACATTTTTACGTTGCCCAATACTTATTGGCCCCACTGTAAATATGCAACAAAATTAGTGAAACTGAACAAAAGCAACAACAGTGGTAAAAATTTAACAAAAATCAACCAAATAAGCAACAAAGTTTTCAAAACTGATCAACAAGATCAAGACAATGAACAAAAATGCCTGTCTGAACACAGTTTATTACATGGTAATAAATTTCATTTTTTGGAGTTACTACTTCAGATTTTAAAAAAAAAAACTCGAATTTATTCAAGTACTTGTTTTTGAGTCACTAGAACCATTTCTGTGTTTTCTACCCACCACTTTATTCATGACGTACTTTGCTCAGTCTGCATGTTTCGATGAAGTGCTTCCGGACACTTTTTGGAGTCGCCTTGTGTTTCTTCTCCTCAGTCACAGGAATCAGAGCATCATCAACACACCATCATTGCTTGATTGTAGCAAATGTTTATTAAAAGGAGAAAAAATAAGCCTGCTATGTTACCTTTCTAGGCTGCAGGGGGAAAAAATGAAGTCAGGGGAGCCATAAAAAGGGCAACTTACTGTTTTCTTACCAAGAATTGTGCTGGGGATGAGGGGACCATTGCAGAAAATAATTAATGACGCTGATAAACAAAAGACAACCTCTGAAAACTTCGTCAGCTTCTTCAGTGTCATTCATGATGTAATTGAGCCTCAAACAAACCAGTAAACTTGAGCTGAACCTCCTGTGCAAAGGCTTTCTTCTGCTTCATTGGGCATGATATAGGCCTCTGATTATTTTGCTAATTAGTGCTAATTAATGAGACCATTTTCTTAATGACTCCCTCCATTAGTGATGTTACTGCTGATTAACCGACAGCTGCAGAGACAGAAATGAAATTTGACGTGGATCATGTGCATCAAACAGCAGGGTCCTTTTCCATCATCACAGCACCTGGTGTCCATTCAGAACGTCACTCCAAAGACTCAATGTTTTCTTATGCACAGCATCCAGAGACAGATTTAATTCCAGGATGCTGCCCAGGCCTGCGCTCGGTTCACTGAGCAGCTTCACACCAGCACTGCCTTCAGCAGTAACGAGCAGAAAAACAAACAGAAAGTTTAAGATCTACAAAAACTTGTTATATGAGCAGAAGCAGATATGGCAAACTTAAAGTTCTGCACCTGTTGGAGTCACGTTTACCACAGCACATCTCAGCTGATTCCAGTTAATATGCTATAACAGCCTTTGAAAATCCAAACACGTTTGACAGAACATCAGAGACAATAACTTTAAAATAACACCCAGTGACCAGACACTGCCACCTGGTGGAAGAAAGCAACCTCAACAATTATCAGAAAATTACAGTAAATTATTAGATCTTTATTCATCTGCACAAAAGACAGGTTAGAAAAAACAAGGGATTCTTTTTGACATGAAGGCTGCATAACATGTATGAAGACATATATGCCATTGTTCCATGCTAGTATTTTAAGAAGCCAGCATTCTTATTTTTTATCCCGTTTGCTGAAACGGTTCAGATTTTTCTGTTGACAAAATTGCTTTTGTGGATTTTGAACACATTCACATGTAACTCCATTACATTACCTTTTTATATTTTATGCATGAATGTTTTATTGACCGTAGACATACAGCCAATCAAAAATGAGCAATTACCTGTGATTTGTCAACTATATAACTGTTATTGTAATAAGAAACAGGTCTTTCCACACGGTCATTGACAATTTACAAAGTTACAGAAAATATGCAGTGTCATGATGTCTATTGTTAGGGTATGAAATGATCACAACCCTCAGTAAAATTTTAGTTATTGCTTGTTATCTTCATAAATCCAGCCTGTTAAACAGTCCGCTCTCTTCCATCAGTCAGCTCATCAGCTCGCCAGCCGGTCGTTCAGGTAACTAGACGTCTTGGTGTCTTGCAGCATTGCTTTGGTGACATCGTACAAACTCTGCTGATAGGCTAACCTGTAGCGGCTGTACACGTCGTCGCAGTACGTCAGCAGGCGTTTTACGTTTGCGGTGACGTTGCCCGGAGCCCCGTCCAGTCTGGAAACGAGAGACACACGATGAAGGGACAAGTCAAATGTCACAACTGTTGAGGTCATTGCTTTAAAACTTGTCTCACTTCTTGAAAATGTCCTCAAAAAGGCTGGTGGTCAGCGGACGGTGGCGTTTAAGCTCCTCCAGGTAAACAAAGTCTCCTTTCAGGACGACCTTCTGGTACAAAATCTCGGCCCAGTCTGGATTATAGCCGTATGCCTCGGACACCACGAACACCTGAAGGGAAAAACAAACGCCGGCTATTTTCTGCAGTTTGTCTGGAGCCGCGGGTCGCGACTGTCAGGGTGTTAGAATAAAACAAGCTGCCAGTGATGACATCCAGAAACATCCCTCGTTTACGTATCTGTGATAAATACGGACATACACCTGGTAGCATCGTGGCAGCGCAGCGACGGCGTTCAGCAGCTCGGCAGGTCGCAGGTTGACGAGACGCAGGTCAGATCCCTGGTTCAGGAAGTGGAGCTGTAAAGAGACGAGCTTCGCAGTTCGAACGCAGCGGGTCGCCTGACGTACACACGAGTCCTGCAGACACAAAACGTCAGCGTCGCTATACGAATAACGTAATAAAGGTATGTGCTGGATAGAAACGGTTCAGGTACCTTAGAGAAGCTCTCGGCAGCGTCTTTCAACAAACCCAACACCTTCACCAACATGTTTTTCAAATCCTGAGTCACAACTGTTTAAACACAAACCAGCAGCATTCAGTTACAAACTATTTTATTTTACCTTCCATTTGAACCTTTTTGTATTCAGTAAGTTTTAAATTCCATTTCCATCTGAATGTTGGATTTCATCTGTTTTTGTTTTTAATCTCGACCTCATGTGAAAGCGCCGCTGCAGGTAATGTCTTCACTGTGAAGCACTGAGCTGGATTTTCATTATTAGCACTAGCTGTTGCGGAGGTGCTGGCTCACCCCAGTCCTGAGATTCAATGATCTTCAGTTGAGTCCTCGCAGCCATTTCATGGTTTTCTCCGATCTCCCTCCTCATGCTGAAACACAGCGCCACCATGTTGTGCTTTTCGCTGTCTGCAGGAAGGCAGCGCTTTATGTAATCCAGCAGCGCCGTCTTTAGACTGGACGTCTACAACAGGAAGAACAACGGGCATTAAAGTGAGAATAAGGTGGGTTTATGAAGACATCTTGTTGTGTGGGAGAGTCACCGTCACACCTTTCCCTTTTCTGTGTCCATCTTCTTCCTTAGCAGCATCTCGAAGCGATGGTTTTGATTCAGGAGGTCAAAGATGTACGTCATCTCGTTGTACCTGGCGATACCTGTTAGCAGCCGCACCTGGACACACACACACACACACACGGTTCATGAAGCACAAATCTGGAAGCTTCAGCTCACACATTTCAGTTCTTACCATCTTCTATATGACGTGAAGGTAATGTCATCATTTATATGCCATCACAAAAATTTGCAACTACAACCATTTCCTTCACAAAGCAGTTTATTTTAAGTACTTACCAACAGATTATAGTGCTCTCCTGGGGCGAGGTAGGTGTGGCTGAGGTGACGGGCAGCCTGCAGCACCCTGACAATCCCCTCCATGTTACAGGTGACACTAAAGCAGTCGTGGGCAACGATGAGCAACTCCACAACTAAAAACCAGGAAAGGAAAGTTTTCCTCATTTGAGTTTTAAACAATCAGCTGTACAGCTTCAGATTCTAAGGTTTCTGGGGTAGAAAGGTGTTCAGGAACATGAGGGTATGAAAGGGTTCTGTAACACAATGAGGTCCCAAAACAAGACAGTGTTCCAGGATGCAAGGAGTTCTTGAAAACAAAGGAAAATGAAAGGGTTTGGGAACACAAAGAGGTTCCAGAACAAAAGGTGTTCCAGAACGCTAACTAATGCTGGGACATGAAAGATACACAGTCATAAATATATTAGAGCAAATCCTGCAGTCTATGCAACATAATTTTTTTTTTCCAGAAAAACATCCTCTGAATTCTTATTTAATTGCAGTTTTCATAGCATTTTCAGAGAAATTGAAATGTGCATTACTTTTCATTTAGCTGTGGTGTGTTTTGTATTATGACTCTTTCTTATAAATAGATGAAAAGGAATATATGTCTGTTTAGGACATACCAAAAATGGTTACTGCTTATAATGTGTTCATATAGAGTCCGGGTTACATCATGACTATCCTGCTGACAACTACTAATAAAAACTGGAAAATTAATAAAATTATGGTCACTGGTTACATTCCATATTTAAAAGGCATCACTTTTTGTGTCCAATAGAAACTACTCCATGTACAGTAACTGTGTGAAACTGCCTCATTAGGAGTAAAACCTACACTTATTTTCCTGTACGTAGGCAGCATTGTCCAAACACGCAACATGCGCTTATATATGTTAATGTGGCTATAGTTGGAGTTTAATATTAAAAAGGTGGACAAGTGTTCACTTCAAAAAAAAAAAATGCAATAAATTATTGTACTTCTGCAGTTGGCAGACAACAGCATATTAAATACAGCTTGCCTGTGTAGTAAAATTCAAGATCTTGTCATATTAATAAGCTAATTACTAAGTAACTTATTACTTCATTATATTAATAAGTTAATTATTAATATAACAAGTTTATCTTACAGCTGCACCAAGAGAATAGAAGGCTTAGAAATGCATGTGAGCGGGTGACGTACGGCAGCTCAGGTCTCGCAGTGAAACAGTGTTAAGGTTTTCCAGCAATTTGACTCCAACCAGGTTTGGGTCGTCACACAGCTTGATCAGCTGCACCAGAGAATCCCGTCCCTCCGACGGCCTATACACCTGCCTCTCTACTGGGGCACACGATTAAATGCAGAAGAGTCATTAATGTGTTTAGAAGTTACATTTGCACGGATGCATATTCACAGACACTTGGTCGCTCTCTTACCCGGCTGCAGCTCCTGGTTGGAGGCCAGCAGTGCCTGGACCACGGCGGAGGAGATCAGCTCAGCCACAGCGTCTGCACACAGACCTTGAGCTTTGATGAAAGCCTGAGCTTTCCGGAATCGCTCGGGCTGGTCTGACAGCAGCAGCTTCTCTAGGACGCAGCGAGGGTCCTCGCTACAGATTTGACTGAAGGACGACTGCAGCTCCTGGACGGACACGCGGACAAACACGAGGTCACCGTCTGTCTGACGTAACGCAAGCAACGCAAGGTTATGCTGTAACGGGTGACCTTCATCTATTTTACACTTCAGGGTTCATGGTGTTGATATATAAATTTGATGTTTTTATTATCTGTCAATGTGATGATCACTGATGAGAACATGATTTAGATTTGTAGGAGGAAAAAAGTTAAAGTCACGAGTTATAAGAAAAACCGCAAGATGTGCAAATAAAACACTCCAAGTGTACTTATTGTAAAAGTATGCTTTTAAAAAACAAGACATTTATGATTTACCTTGGAGAGCTGGTAAAGACTGAGGACCTGCTTGCAGTAGTTGTTGCCGTGGTGACACTGCACCACCAGTTTTTGAAGATGGATGGCAACCTCATCTTCAGGCAGAGGAAGCATCATGAAGGACGACAGGCTGCCGAGCGAAGGAGCTGGAGAACGAACCACGAAAAGAAACATTAAAAAGAGTCAAAGCAAAGTGTTTTTAAGAGCAGTATCTATATCATAAGTATTTTCAGCTATTGAGCACTAAAGTGTTGTATGTGCACATCAAGGACAGCATAAGCAAAGCCCTGAATATCTCATAAAACCTTCTGTGATCAAAATGAGAACTCATAATCATTGTAAATATTGCGAGGTTCAGTTTCACTTTGTACATGGGCTTTGAATCAGTACAAGTGAATATGCATACGTGTATTTCTTCTGTACATGAAAAATGTTCATAAAAGTTGCTACAATTATTATCTTCTTAAAACTTGCAATGGTTTTTGTTACTCTTAGTCTATCTACCATCACAGGTAAGCAGTTAAGAAATGAGGCAATAAAAAACAATTTTTGGTCATAAACTGCTGGCAGAATATTAAAATAATCCATCATCAGCTTCTCCAAGTGAGCAAAAGAGCAATTATAAGTGATTATAAAAACAATGAAAGTTTTTATACAGACAAAGGTCAGATGAGTACTCACAGGTTTTAACACCCTTCATTGGTGCAGTTTCTGATGAGTCTTCTCGTTCAGGGCTCAGTTCTCCCGACGCCAGGCCTCTGCAGCGCAACACCACCCACATGTCCGGATGATACGCAGCGAAATAACGGCAGACGCGGCTGGCTTCGTGGATGCTGCCCTTGTCTAATAACTGACCGATCAGATCAGCCAGAACGCTCCTCTCCACTGAACTCAGCTCAGAGTCGACATCCATCTCCGGATCCTCGGACGGACCAGGGAGCCCGTCCAGACTCAGACAGGTCACGGTGTTCAGGCCTGAGACGTTTGAGAAGGAGAACTCCTTCATGAGGGCTTCGTATGTGTTCATCTCAGATGTGATGGTTGGCGGCGGAAGATTGAACACGCTCTGCTTCTCCATGGCGACTGTTAGCAGATGTTGACGGATTCTGTAGACCCACAGCTTTTTCTCCAGGCTCTGCAGTGTGGACACAGGAGTCGGGGTCAGCAGCGACAGCCAGTGAGACGCAAGTCCAAGCAACAGGCAACATTCCTGCACATCCAGCAGCTCCGTCCGGTCCTCAGACGAGCCTGCGCTTCCTGCTTCAGCCTGCGACAGGAAAAACTCCGAAGCTGATTCTGGATCAGTGCAGTCCGCCTTCAGCTGCTCGTGACACTTCCTCCAAAAAGTCACTCGCGTCTCCAACCTCCTCCACTGCTGCTTGGCCTTCTGGGAGATTACCCCCTGACGAAGCTGCATGAAGAGCAGAAAAACACAGTCATGTTATTGTCTAGCAAAAAACATTCAGTACTCAAATATTTTATTGAAGTAAACAAGCTAATACCACAAACAGGAAATACCTCAAAACTCACTAAAGTGCACTTAAGGTATGAAAAGTAAAACTAATCAGTCTCATTTTACTGCTGTAGATATTAAACATTTGACTTTCTTTATATGTTGTTGGTTGTTTACTCTACAGCAATACAATAATATTTTTAAAGGAGTTTAATTAGCTTATAAAATATTCTAAACTTAATTCATATAAGTAACACTTCAGTTTAATATTATTCAGTATCAACACCTTTGGAGAAATGTTTTTTTGAGCAGAAAAGGTATAAAAATTGTCATCAGAAATGTCGCAGATACATGCAGCAGAGTACAAAGTAAACAATTACCATATTTTCCAGACTATAAATTGCACTTTTTTTTAAATAGTCTGCCTGGGAATGCGACATATGCTCAGGTGCGACTGAGTACACGTTCGTGTTACCCCCACTTCCAGGTTATGGGGACATCACAGTCCGTGGCACTAGACATATATGTTAAAACATTTCAGATGTTCGTTATTTTCACACAGAGCTCAGTGAGATTGTGAGTTTGGTGAACTTGTTAGATTATGCTCTTTATGCTATAGTTATTGGAATAACTGTTAATATATTATGTTAACATACAAGACACCTTTTCAGTTCGTTGTTTATGCTTCATGTAGCTGAATAAACAGTGTGTTACATTAGCATACCGCACATCTATTCAGCCTGTTGTTCTCCATTCTATTTTTACTATAACATGCCTTTCAAGATGACATGTGGGTTCTTGGTGTTGGATTTTGTAAAATAAATTCCCCCCCCCAAAAACGCGACTTATATATGGGTTTTCTTCATTATTATGCATTTTTTGGCTTGTGCGACTTACACTCTGGTGTGACGTATAGTCCAGGAAATACGCTATATGTAAAAGCCAACCAGACATTCGGTGGCCACTAAAAATTACAAAATGATGGTTATTTTTTAATTCAAGTACCTCTGCTCTAATGCTTTTGTTTTCATATTGGTTACTAGCGCTCACATATTTTTAACGAAGCTGAAGAATAACTCTGTATGGACTGTGACCTGGTTGAGCAGCAGGCGATGGACGGGCAGGCCGGCCAACAGGGCCACCTGTCTGGCTTGGCTGTAGCGCCCCTTGGCCTGCAGAGCGTCCACTGCAGCCTGGAACTCCTCCTGCTGGACTGACGGAGAATTGCTCTGCAACAGGCGGGGAGACAGGCTGACCTCTGAACCCTGCAACAACTGACTGAGCTGATTGAGCTTCCTGAAGTCTGGACCTGTACGCACACACAACCACAGAACACACAGTCAGTCACAGAGTGCACATTCCCCGAAAAACACCAAACAAGTAGAAGCAATAATAAAAGGTTTGGCACGTTCAACCGGTCATAAAAGTCACAATTAGTCTCACCATTTGATTTTAAGAATTTATCAACATCGGCCAGGAGCTGCAGCAGTCGGTGGAGGTCGTATTGAGAGGAGCAGTGCTGCAGCATCGTAAGGAGCAGCACAGAGGCCTGGCTCTCTACCCACTGCAGAGGGAGACCACCAGGGGGCGGTGGGCTGCAGTTTCTCAGCTACATCAGTGAGGAAGCAGATTGGAGAGCATCAGACTACAAGTTCTGTCAGTTTGTTTCACAGATGGGTGGCTCGTCCTCATCTGTACTGATTGTGTAGGCGTGTCATTACTTAATGTGACTGCAATCATTATTTATGACGTCTACAAATGGCTCCTACTGGGTCATTAGCAAACCCTGCTTCAGCACTGGAGCTGAGAATTAGTGCCTCCAACTGTTTCTAGAGGATCTTGAAAGTTAATTTTGTAAAATTTAATGACTTCCAACAGTGAAAATGCTAACTGCAATCAACTGAATTCCCCTCCCCATAAAAAGAACATAAAAACAGATCAATAAAGTATCAATCATTAATAACCATGTGGTTCACAAATACAATTACATGATCTTTATGATTTCCACTTGGTTGTCGTAGTCACAGACCCAAGAACAGATTGTTTCTTACATGACTTCTGAACAAAATTTTGAAACGCAAAGCGAACTAAACACAATATGTTCAAGTTGAGCTCACATTTAATGCATTTTTCTTACAGCAATGAGTGTCCTCTGGAAGTCAAGCAGCTTCGTCTTAGCTTCAGAGAAGTTCCTGTAGTCGCAACACAGCTCAAACATCCTCAACACCAAAACCAGAGGACAGTCCTGAGAGATATTAACACAACAAAAAAGTCTTACTGACTGGAATCATTCATGTTCAGGATTTCCTGTGTGAATAGCACTCATTATCTGACACATACTAATTAAGCGGAATAAATCTAATCACACACGGTGGAAAAAAATCTGCTAAATCCCAAAACAGCCCACATATCCCTTCTGAAAGAAGTTAAAGCCTGACAAATCTCCAGAACACCTGTCAAGGAGAAAATAGGACACACTTCTGAAAATATGCAACATGTTCCGAGGGGATATCTGTAGGCAATGGCATCCATATTAAAACATCATAGAGTATTAAAAGCAGTATTTAAAAAGTAGCTTTAATCCAGCTGGAGGACTCGCATCTATCATCTGACCTAAAATCTAGGACGTGCAACAAAACCCTATTGAGAAACATTGAACATTTATGCATATTTTGTCACATTGCGTCATGTTTTTTTTTTACCCTTTGAAAGAGTTCAAAGCTTCGCAGAAGGGGCCTGATGTGACCCCGACCCAACAGTGTCTTCCAGATGATTGACAGGTCATGTAAGGTCCAGTCGTGGTGCTGGGGGGCTTCGTCCAGGTGGGAGGTGGCCTCCTCGACTGTGGCATCGTCGACGGAGGTCAGCACCCAAACGCACAGACACGACAGCAGCTCCGCCCCCTGTCAGTTAAACACCGTTTATGTCCTCAAGCCCACACACTGTTATCTTTGTTTACGTTTCAGTATTAATCTCTATGTGCATCGCCATGCGTTTTGTGCCCAGGGGTCTTTTATTTCTCTTTGGAGTTTGTGTTTCAAATATTTTGAATACTCGCTGAATAAATGTATGACAAACTGTGCCGACTTATCGGTGACTGATGCTGTGCCAGGTTCATTGTGAAGGTTGCCAATGGCCGGGTTAAACGTAGTATCTTTAAAATGGTTTCATAGCGCTCCAATTATTCAGACATTTGTAGAACCAGCTAAATATTACTTTTTAAGCCCCGTGGACATTTACACATATTTCTCCAATTCTTAGGTTTTGAAACCTGTTTGGACACAAGTCTCCGTTTATGTTTAGAAATGTTGCTTTACAGCAATAAAATCAGGTAAATCACATATTTATCTCAGAGTTACTTTGAAGATTCTCACAAATATTAACTGTTTTATGAAGGTTAATTTGTAGATTTTAATTGTAGGCTTTTAGAAATTAAGTGGAAGTCATAGTAATTAAAGGTGAAAGAATTCTGGAAAGAGTGGGGGGGATTTTTGGTTTCCTCATGTCAAAAATTAAGTGTTCCCCCTCAGCAAAATTGAACACCCCCCCTCAGGCTTCTGCACAAGATTTAGCACCCCCCCCCAT
>JAQQAE010021180.1:0-10518 GCA_029823295.1 Pseudamia nigra | reverse complement strand
ACAGGAACATCAAGCTGCTTGGAGATGGTCTTATGGCCTTTACCTTTAACATGCTTGTCTATAATTTTCTTTCTAATTTCCTGAGACAACTCTCTCCTTCGCTTCTTCTGGTCCATGTTAAATGTGGTTCACACCATGTCACCAAACAACACAGTGACTACCGTACTTGTCACCCTTTAAATAGGCTGAATGACTAGAAGTTTGAAGACACCTGTGATGTTAATTAGAGGACACACCTTGGCTGGGCATCTCCTTATGGTCAAATTATTTTCAGTCTTTTCTAGGGATACCATCATTTTTGTCCAGGCCTGTTTCATAAGTTTATTTTTTTTAATCATTCTGTTGAGCTACAATTGAAAAGCAATGTCTGATTTTCATTGTTTAATTTTAATTAATGTTTTATTTATTGTTATTTTTGTCAGATTCAAGTTTTTTTCTGTGACCATTGTGGGTTTGTCTGTCATTAACAGAGGGTACCAACAATTTTATCCACATCTGTATAATGTAAACTGTACCTTTAATTGATATGTGGCTTTGTTGATTGAACAAATGACTGCACATGTCTCTTTTAAGCCTAAGCAGTAACTGAGGCGTTCCCTTTCTAGTTAGCTGAAGGCAGAATACTATACAAAGCATTAGAGAACATAAGGTTGAAAAAAGCCAGTATGTTAAAATTTGAAAAGGACAGTGTGGGCTGCCATCTTCAAATCTCCCATTAAAAAATGTTACTTACATTTGAATCATTATTTCATTTTTACGCTATTGTGCACTGCCGATAACAACCGCTTATTAACTCCTAATTTTGAAAAGCTAGTATATACAAATATCAATCATTATTGTAATGCTAAAATACTCATGTGTAGTGGAAAATAATGGTATCTGGAATATGATATTGTGTCTTAACCCTTTTAACATTTACTCTTTTTATGAACTCTTCATATGAGTCTTCATGTGATAGGGAATATCTTTAAGTTTCTGCGTTTAGCTCTGGAGACTACACAATCTACTGTAAAACAATCCATCGCTCAAACATGAGCCTTAAAAGAGTTACCAGTGACTTAGTGGACATTAAATGGTTAATGTGATTACATTGGAGGTTTCTGGTGTGTCTGTCGTCCACAGTTCAAAACTGACAAAAAATTTCAATTGTGCTCTTTTGTTTTATTTTGGCTAGATCACCCATCTGTATTTTTTCTATCCTTTTGTGCGATCTAGGAACGATCTCCTTCATCTGAGACAGTTTATGTAGTGCACATTAAGCCTAGGTTTATGTGCTCATCAATATGTCGATACTATAGACCTTTGATTGGTCATAGCTCTGCTGGCAGGCAGAATCTGTCTTGGCTGAAAGGTCAAGTGGAGCTGCTGTGATGTGATCTGCCTGGATAAAATTTCCAGTGGGTTAATGACTTACTTAGAAATGCACAGAGTTACCATTAGAAGGTAGCAGTGAATGTGCTTGCTTACACATGCAGGCATGCCCAGTAGCATAGCTACAAATGCACACAAGACACAACATGTACATACACATTGCACACATGCCCTCAGTGACCCGCTGTTAGTGACGCAGCCATGAACTGTGCCTGACTCCAATGTTTACTCTTTTTGGTTTTCAGACACCTGTGTGGCTGGGGCTCATGGTTCAACTCATGCATCTATCCATACTGTGAAAAGAACACATATGCAATCCCAGAACATGTTCTATATTTTAGATTGGCCAAAGTAGCTACATTTAGCTCTAATGACATCTTTGTGCATTCATGGCATTTTCTCATCAGATTCACATTGTAGTCATCTGGAATGGTTTTCAAAACACAACTGCTCCTTGTCAAAAGTTAATTTGTCCCATTTTTTGCCTTCTTAATGTGCTTTAGACCATCAGTTGTCAGAGTACTTTTGCGAAAACCCTCAACTTCTATGTTGAAACTTGCTCTTATGAGGACCAGCCCAGAGCTACCTCTGCTACAGAGAATAAGTTTAATAGAATTAGCAGGATGAGAAACTACCAATTTTCAGCACCTCAGATAGTGCTTTATTGGTTTGGCAACTGCACTTGGGGACACATTCAAAGGTCTTGAGATTTTTCAGACTGACTCATCTTCATTTCTTAAAGTAATAATGCAATGTCTTTTCTCTTTATGTAACTGACTGTTTCTTGCAGTAATGTGGATTTGTACAGTGGTTGTATTTCTAATAGTTTTATGAAGTCTGTACCCACCTGTCTTTGGCACAGGACAATTTATGATCTGAAGCACTTTTGACAAGAAAAGAAATGACACAAATTAACTTTGCATAAAGTACACCTGTGAACTGAAACCATTCTGAGTGATTACTTCATAAATCTGATAAGAAAATGCAAACCTGTAATGAAAGCTAAATGTGTCCACTTTGGACAATCTAAAATCTTTAACACATTTTTGTGTACCGGTAGTCGACAATTCTAACATGTTCCTTAACAGTTTGGATGTCTTCACTATTAATGGACAATGTTGAAATTATTAAAAATAAAGAAAAAACACTGAAGGAGACGTGTCAAAACTTTTGACTGGTAGTGTATGTTGAAGCCTTAAGAGTGGAGTAAAGTGACATAATTTAACCTTTCATTAGCTCTGTTTAGAGGCAGGCTTTGCCATGTCTTGTCGAAAGGAGATTTTTGTTTTGCTATGTCATAATATATTCCATAGCCTTGATGGTAGCTGCAACAGATGCTTGTGCCATGCTGGGAGACAGTCTGCTGTGTTTAGAGTGAACTGAATCACTGTATAATGCCAGAGCTTGTTGAGTCACCGCTCTCTCTCTCTCTCTCTCTCTCTTTGTTTCTCTGTGTGTGTTTCAGGTGGGTCCAGAAAGTGGGCTGGTAAATGGCAAAGGCAAGGCACAGATGGATGACACCCACACGGCAGCAGAGGAGGATGACGGAGAGGAAGGCCACATACCTCATATACAGTCTCCCCACGTCACCCACTTGCTCACCAACACCCTGGCCTCGGACCAAGACACACGGCCAGCACTTATTAAAAGAGAGCCTGGGCTGGAGCCGACCGGCAACGCACTTCACCAACATGTATGCTCTTCTGTGACTTTACAGAATGGTTCTGCTGAGAATCTGACACAAGCTTACAGTGCTAATATGACCACAGGATCACACTCTGATCCAAAGTCGACATATCAAAAGAGCACAATGGCATCAGAGCCCCAAAGGACTATTATAACAATGGTTCCTAAAGAATGCTTGAAGAATGGACCCAAGAATGCTCCTGAAGACTTTCCAGTTCCACTAAAGAAGATCAAAATGGAAGAGCCATGGGCGTGGGTCAGTGAACAGGCCACCACACAGCTGAGGGATGAAGGTGATGAGGTCTGTGAGGACCCTCTGTCCACCCTGGCGGCAGTAGTGTGCCTTTCTGTCACTGAGAGGAAGGGTCTGGAGGAGAAACTTTTCGGCTCACGTTCTTCCATTCTTCGCTCCATTAAAACAGAGCCGCTGGACTTTCAATCTGTGAAAAGAGAGCCAAATGACTTGAAAATTGACTTTTGTCAGAAAAGCACTCCTCTCAGCCTGCAAAGGACTTCCCAGCCTATCAAAACTGAGCAGAGTGTCTTGTTACCAAGCGTGCAGTCTTTGGCAGAGAAGAGAAATCTCAGTTTTGATCAGGCTATTGCTATTGAGGCCTTGACTCAGCTGGCAGCTATACCTCAAACCACCCCAGGGACCATTAAATCTGAAAGCAAGTGTGAACAACCCCTTTCTGTTGCTGCCCCTCTTACAACTTCCAATACAAATACACCCCTGCATGAAGCCAAACCCACAGCAGCTATCCTCTACAACAAAGTCTCGGTCATCAGCTCCCCACTACACCAAACATCAGTCATACACCCTCCTGTGGCCAGACAAGGGAATGTCATCCAGTGCTCCCGGGAGATAAGCTCGAAAACAAAGCCATGTCTCTCAGAAACCCATCAGAGCCGCCTCCTGAATGACAGATCACCCTGCAGGAGGACAGAGCAGGGCTTTGCGTCTCACGTCATAAAGTCAGAATGCAGCTATAGAGGTCCAAGTGACATGAAGTTCACTAAAGATCATCAAGATCGCCTGTTAGGGGAGGACAGAGAGAGCATTGTTGGGGAAACAAGAAGGAACAGAGATGAGGAGGAGGTGGCAGCTCAATTGGCAGACCTGGCTTTTATCATCCAGGCACGTCACAACCAGCAATCAGAGAACAGTCCTCCAAAAGGAACACCTGTGTCAGCCATCAAGTACAACTACAACTCACAGCTACCCCCCAGTCACAAAAAGACACTTATAAAGAAAACAAAAGCTACCCCCTCCAAGCCGAGGAAGAAGAAGATAAATGATGGGCAGCATGAGGGAAGTAACCAGAGGACTCCACTATCGAAACGTTTGGCAAATGGGGAGACACCCCAGAGGAGGCGAGGCCAGAAGATTCTTCCACAAGGGAAATCAGACCTCTCACACAAGAGGAACCTGTTTCTGCCTCAGGCTCAAATTGACCTCAAGAGATACTTGGCAGAGGCTCAAGAAAAAAGGAGACAACTCATCCATCATGGAAGCATGCACTTACAGAGTCAGAACTGCAGCACTCTTGCAAAGAACACCCATATTTGTGGTCAAGAAAAAAAGCCACAGACCCTCTCTAATGGTCCACTCAACCTCCACAGCCCATGTAATGGCTACTCGGCAGGACCGGGACAGGACTGTGAAAGGAATTTATCTCAGGTACCACAGCCCTATGGTGTACTACAACATGGTGCTGATCCTAATACCACCTCAGCTAATGCCGGTTTTCGCAGCCACAACACTGGGCACTACAGTCTGCTTAATGGCTTCTCAGGACTTCGACAGTCCCCTCCTCCAAGTCAGCAGAACTACTACAAACTAGAACAATCTGGGCCCATCACTGTCCTGTCCACATCCACTGATACAGCTCTGGACCACCCGGAGGAGTCAACTCCATCCAAAAACAGCATCAAAAGCTTTCTGGAATCTCCAATGAGCTTTCTGGACACCCCAACCAACAACCTGCTCAATACACCTTCCAAAAAACTGTCTGATCTTCCATCCTGTCAGTGCATGGGTGAGTGTATTACGTATGTGTCCAGTCTGTTTTGGATATGATTCATTTACTGCATGTTTTCAACTTCTTTTGCTGTTCCTGCTGAATCCCTGATCGTCTCACTCAGTTTCTCATCTCATGCACTCACTCACTCAAGGATAAGTAAAAAAAAAAAATAGACCACAACCATATTTGGAGGGATGCCTTTGGAAGCTTTGTTGACCCATTGTGGTTTATTTGGTGTTGAATGAATAAACTGAAGACTGATATACAGCTACTGTTACTGTGTCTTCAGATTTAACTTGACTCTTGTCTAAAATGATTTCCTTAAGATGCTTCATCCTATTATGTGTATTCTGAAAATACATATCAAGACATCAATGGATCTAAATATGCAGTCTTTTGGTAATTATTACTGCATTATTCTTTTATTAACATTATTCCTTTATTAACACTAGAGCAATGTGTCCAAGCCAAGTGTTAAGTCACTTGTTTTAAGAAACCTGATCATACTGCTGAGTTATTATACTGTCATTTTATTATAGCTTGACATAATGAAAATGAGCCTTGTGTGTTATAATTTAGTCCTAATTATCACATAATGAAAGAAGCTATGTTATTGCAATTATCCAAACAGTCTATTTTATGTTTTTTAATTTGTATACCACCTAAATGCACAATTTATTCTTATTTGTTATTTATTACATGCTCTAACTAATTAAGCTTAGTTTTAAACACAACAAACAGAGTAGGCTAAATCATCTTCATTTCAGCAAGCATTATATGTTGGGTGTGAGTTTTAGTAAAGTCAAATTAAACTTCTGCTCCCTGAATACATGGTTTTAGATTTTGACGGAGTGCTGACAATGTGGCATTTTAGTAGGAAATTCTATTTTTTTGTATTTTAGTATAAAAAGACTATGTTGGATATATGATTGATGCACAAGGGTGATTCATTATTAAGTCTATTTGTAAAATGGTCTCAAAGTAAGTTACTGTTATCACTGATATTACTAATTGTGTTATTGTGGTCAGAAAGGGCTCACACAGCAGTTACAATGAGCTTGATTTTCCCTCTGACCTTTGGAAATAACTAACAGACAACTGTAAATTGAATTATTTCCTTAAAGAGTATCTGTGTCTCTTTCTCTTCACATAAACATTAACACCAGGCAACTGTTTTCCAGCACTTTTAATTCTTATTGTATTCATTAATAAGATCAATGACAAATAAAATGTAAGTCTTATCTGTTTTCTGACCCTGAATGAAGACCATAAATACAATGATGCATTCACTGTCCTTGTGTCAGCAGCATCACAATTATAACAACCAACCTTTAAAGTCTTAAATCAATCTGACATGAAATAGCTGAGAAAATCACTTTAAAACCTAATTTGTATCGACCAACTCATCGAGATCAAAAGTGAGTAGCTCTGAAAGCCAAGTCTGTACACTAGGTAAAGGCTAATCTGATTTTGTCTTGACTGTTGTAAGTGAGACCACTACAGTACATATAATCAGAAAATGGGGACTTGTACTGGATCATAGTTGATTCTTTTATATTGGTTCAATAATTTTTTTGTTTATTGCTTGTTCCTTTTATGTTTATTTTTTGATTTTCTTGTCCATTTTATCTAAATTTCTTGATTACTTTTGTCCATTATTGTTCGTTTTTATGTTTATTAATATTTTTTAATTGTCTCGATTACTTTGTTCATGTTTTTTTCACTTCATTTTCTTGATTATTATGTTCATTTGCGTTTGTTTTCTTATTGTTTCCTTACTAGTTTTGCTAATTTTTTTTTCATTTTTTTATTAATTTGGGTTTTTGTTATTTCTTCTGTTTATTAGATTATTTTGTTTATTCTTTCTTAATTAGCCTTTATCTTCTGTATTACTTTGTTCATTCTTTGGTTTATTTTGATTTTCTTGTGCATTTTTGTTTGTTTTTTATTTATTGTGTTCATTCTCCTTATTATTTTGTTCATCATCTTGATTCCTTTGTTCATTTTTGTTTACTTTTATATTTTACATTTGCTTATTGTTTTGAATATTGTGTTTCTTTTTTTGTTCATTTTCTTGATTATTGTTTCTATTTTTGGTTGTTTCCTTATTTGTTTTTGTCCAATTTCATTAATTTTGTTCATTTTTGCTTAATTATTTTGTTCATTTTTTGTGTATTTTCCAATGATTTCATCAATATTTTTGTTTATTGTCATGATTATTTCCTTCACGTTTTCATCAGTTCATTTTTTTGATTGTGTCCATTTGTGTTTGTTTTCTTATTTGTTTTGTCCATTTTCATTTGTTTTGTTTATCAATTTTGTTAATTTTCTTCTCTGTCTTGAGGACTTTTTTCACTTTTTATATTTTTATTAATATTTTTGTTTATTGTCTTATTTTCTTCCTTTTTTTCTTCACTTATTCATTTTCTTTATTACTCTAGGCACTTTTATTTATTTCCTTATTTATTTCATTCATTTTTAGTCACTTGGTTTATTATTTGGTTGAATTATATCAATTGTTTCAATTATTTTGTTGATTCCTGTTCATTTTTTTGGGGTATATATTGATTTATTTGTTATTTTTTTCATTTTCTTTTTGATCGAATAAACTGATGTTCACAGCATTGAATCAAAATTAAATACATAATTACAGTGCTATACATGTTATTATATTTTACATTTCAAAGGTATAAACATGAAAATGCTGTTAGTTTTGAGTTTGGGTTCTGAAGACATGCCAAATGCTCAGATACTATGTGCTCCTCCTCCGTTAACCTGATGTTGTGTTTCTCCTCAGATCAAATTATTGAAAAAGAGGAGGGTCCTTACTATACTCACCTGGGGGCCGGACCGAGCGTTGCTGCAGTGAGACAACTGATGGAGAACAGGTACAGTGACTCATTAACAATGACTGTTTCCATGTGCGAAAAAGACAAAATTTGTAAAACGCTGTTTACATGGCTGGTGAAAGTCAGTCGAACACTGTTTACATGCAGTGGTTCATACCCTGATTGTAAACAGGGTTTTTCACTGGTGACAGATGTTTCACCATGTGAACTCAGCCTCACTCTTCCATTCCTGCAAACACTATCCTGAAGAGGTCAAGTTTGTACATATCAAAAACCCTACTGATATCCTTACTGTTGAAGTAGATGTGTTTTTCTCTCTGGAGAAGAGAGCTGTGAACTTTGGAGTGTCGATCTGTACCTGAGAGAGCTTTGTCTGTAAAGGGTGGCATTTACTGTGCACTTTTTTTTAAGCATGTGAACATGAAGATATACACTCTGTGACTACTTTGGCTGCAAACACATGAGAAACCAGCATACACTGTATGTTACGATGTTCACATGCGATTGTACCATGTTACACTGTACGACCCCAATCCTTTTTCTTCAAGCAATTCTGGGAAGAAATACTGTTTTTCCACCTCTGTGGTCCTACTTTCATATTCCTGTTTGTTTTGCCTCTTCCCTTTTGAGCGACATCTGGTGCATCTGCTCCCTCTCTCTGTCACACACACAGACATGGAGCTCTAATAATACTACATTAACATGCCTATGCCTGTTCATCCATCTCATCGGTTCCGTTACCTGATATTTCTGACATTTATTGCTTTCTTCTTGATTTCACTCACTGCTTCTTGTTGCTGCAGCACTGTTCCAGCACAGGCACAGTAAGGAGAAAAGTAGCAAAAATTCACAGTGATCAGATGGAAACCAAATATGTTTGAAACCCATCCAAGGCTCAGACTGTTCAGACCGTTCACAAAAAGCCTCTTGCAAATGCTGGCTGCAAATGCTGGCCTGAAATAGCACCATGTACGCTGACCTTAATGCAGTTGGCCTGAACCTGCCAATGAGATGCATTTTTTTGAATATGTTTAGTAGAGGTCGACTGATTATCGGCTGGGCCAATTATCAGCACCGATATTTGGAATTTTGACATATATTGGTATTGGTGTTTTTTTTTTAATCTGACAGGCGATATCAAGAAATCAATTAAAAACTGGGTTATTTCGGCTCAGCCACCCCTCTCTCTCTCTCCTGCCACTTCTGTCTCCAGCATTGTTCTGCGCCATCTGATTGGTTAAGCAAGCCACAGTATGCATAAGCCATATACACACACGGCAGAAAGGTAGCGTTTTCTCGTGTGGACAAGCTCCAGAGAGCAAACATATGTGCCGAAGGTAAACGCAGAAAACTCTCCCAAAGTTGTAATAAACATCCCAGTGCTCTATATCTACAAACGTTACAGTGTGTAGCAGAATAATGTAAGAGCGGAGTAAACATTATCTGCCGTTATGTTTACTTGCGTCCCTCCCAAAATGTCTGTGAATTACTTGAAAGAAAGCTGCTGATAATATTGACAGTCAAACAGTCCGTGATAGTAAAAACATGTGTGTGTGATTGAGAGAGATCATGCAGCTGTTCATATCCCATTGTAAACAGATATTTTCATTGGTTTTCTGAATATGCTGTATACATGTTACTGGAGTAATACCCACATAGCCCACATATCTTATTTGGAAAACCACCTGTTAAAAGACTTAATTCTGAATATCCAACTGGAATGTGCTGTTTACATGATACCTACTCCGAAGAATGCCTGAGTGCAGGTAGCAGCAACTGACATCTCTCTGCATTTTCTCTACTTTTTTTAAAAAATGTTTGCATGTACAATGCTTTTTTTAATCTTCTTTTGTGGGATCAATTTTGAATTGACATGGAGAGAAGAATTTACTCTAGAGAGGACCTCCTGAACCTGCAGCTGAGGAAATGTGGAGCTTACCAACCAATCTCACTGGGTCTGAGAATCACTCTGCATGGCTGCACGGCTGGTGAAAGTAAAAAGCAAACGATTCAGGAACAAGTATTTTCTACCAACAATACTGATGGGCAACGTGAACTCACCACCCAACAAAGTGGATATGTTGGAGGCACTGGTGAGGGGCCACAAGGAATTCTGAGAGTCTAGCTTCATGTGTTTCTGTGAGACCTGTCTGAACAGTGACTGCGCATACTCCTCTGCTGAAGCGCCTGGATACACTATGGTGATTCAGTCAGACAGAGATGCCAAAAAATCGGAGAGAAGAATAGCTGCAGTCGACAAGTAGCATCACTGCGATGAAGGACTTAAAGTTATGAGAGATCCTTCATCCCCACATTCATCAGACTGTTCAATACCACAACTAATGGCAGGCTGAAGACATCCTATTAATTTGATATTTCTTTATTCCAGCTTGTCAATTAATTTCTCCTAATCCCTTAATTGGATCAATAAAGTTTATTATATTCTATTTGATTGTGTTCTAAGAATCAGTGAATACCAGTCAGTGACGTGCGGTGAGGTTAATGGCTGGCGAGGCACTGACGTCATCAGTCAGATTTACAAACATATGAACCCTACAGAGCAGCTTATTCACCATTTGATTGGCAAC
>JAQQAE010021179.1:0-10519 GCA_029823295.1 Pseudamia nigra | reverse complement strand
AGTTAGTCGTTGGTCCAGAACGGATTAATTGGTTTTACATGTATTCCTATGGAAAAAGTTGGATCGTACAATGACCGGTTCGGAGACCGGCCGTGACGCCGGAACGGATTATAGTCATTGTGCGAGCTTCCACTGTACTAATGGACATGTTCCGACTTCACAGATCAGGGTTTTTTTTTGTTTGTTTGTTTCCCATGAACAGACTCCTTCTATAAGAAGTGGAGAACTGGTAAAATTGTCTTTTTTTCCTTTACGTCTGTGGAGTAACACTAACTACCATTGGTGTCACAGCACATCACATTACTACTGCATGGAAACTAAAGATGTTTGCATTGACCTAATGAAAACAGGAGCATCACTTTGTGGAGGCAAGTGCTAAACAATTCCAAACCGTGGCATGAGTGGGCAATTGAAGCAACAATCACAACTATAGGGACAGACAGTGCACGTAACATGACAGCTGTGGCTAAACTTGTTTAAACTAGACACATTTAATACTATGAAATAAACATTTTAAGTGTATATACCACCTTCTGTCATGAGTGTTTTTGCTGCCACAAAATGAAAAACAACGAATGGGTATTAATGTTGATTAATCAAAATTAATCCACAGTGACCCTGTGATTAATCACATAAAAAATTTGAATCATTTGACAGCTCTAGAAATCAAATAAACAACAAAATAGGCCAAATCTGCAATGTGAAAAAATAAGCAAATCGTGAACAAAATAAGCAACAAAATGGACAAAATCAAATAAAAGAGCAACAAAATAGTGCCGAAATAAACAAGAAGTTTAAAAAAGGAGTGAAATAGTCATAAAAAAATCAACATAAAAGAACAAAATATGAGGAATCCTCAAGAAAATCAATTTGTTACTTGCTCAGGAAGGGAGGAGGGGCTAATGGATTTAAGCTTGACCGTGACTGGTTAAGACCTGTGATGTCAAAAGATCTCCTTTTCCTTCACCTTATAAGGATTTTTCAGAACTGTGAAACCAAGCGCATGGTTTCACAATTTTCATTTTACATCAAAGTTTTCATGAACCTCAAAACCCAATGAAGATGGATTTTCATATTATAGGATGTTTAAAACAGTCATGTGGCAGCATTTTGAATGTAAATGCAAAACCTCTGTGTAATGATACAGAAGATACGGGGGTCATTAGCTACGACAAAAGTACTTCTGGTTGTCTTTATGGGATATTTACAAAGTGAGGTTAATGGCTGAGAACATCATGTTTATTGTGTTAATTGTATGCCAGTCGCATTCCCTGATGCAGCTTTGGCGAGCTTCAAAAGACATTTCCCTCTTGCCTGTAATCTTTCTTTTTCTGTGACTGAAGTGTGAAAGTGAATTCATCACGACACAGGAAACAATAAAATGTGAACATTGATTAGCTCTGGAGATATATCACAAAGCCACCATGAGGAAAAAATGCATTTTTACTGGCACCCGAACAAAGAGGTGAAATGCAACGTGGAGAATGTGAAGGAATGACACCTGAAATAAAACTATCCAAGCGAATTATAAGGTGAGGAGCAGCGCCTCTCATCCCATCGTGTGCAGAGGAGAGCAGCGGCGATGTGAAAAGACTCTGTGCCATTATCACGCTGTGGGGGCTTTCATACGGGCCTTCAAGTGCAGCTTCTTTTGAAAATGCAAATATAGAATATCCCAACTGCTGCACCCACTGATACATTGCTGACTTATGCCATTTGTGGAGCTGAGGCATTATATGTGCGATTTACACCCTGAAAGAAGTGCACACCCAAGAAAAGAAGATGGAAAAGAAATAAAATGGTCAAATTGCATGAAAGAAAGACAGTGCATTCACACTGTTAACTGTGTAACATCACGTACATTTGAACTGCATGCAGCTGGTTTGTCAGGCAAAGGGACAAAATTTTTGTTCAAAAAGTGATATTGATGATGTTGTACTTGGAATATTCTAATTGTTTGATGCTACATGACACATACTGTAACTGTATTTTTTATCTCTCTCATTTCATTTTTTGCATTGTAGTGAAATGTTAATGCATCATTTTGTACCTTATCTGCATGAGTCTATGAATACAGCAGATAAAATTTACAAAACAATCAAAATAACCAAGGTAATCAAATGAACCAAAAAAGGACCGAAATGTACAAACATGAGCAAAATATTGCACCAAAAGAGCAAAAATAACCAACAGAAAAAACAAAAATTAACAAAATTAACACCAAAATGTATAAACATGGCCAACATATTCTACAAATGAACAAAGATTAATGTAACAGTATTTTTATCATTTGTATACAAAATATACTGTATAAACAATATATAAACACAACAATATAAACACTGAAATTAATTAAATTCTAATTAACCAAATTAACAAAATGAAGCAAAATAATTAAAGACATTAAAAACTGATCAAAATAACCAGGAAAATCAGTTTACAGCATTTTGTATCATTTATATGATAAAGACAAAATGAAATATTATATAAACACTGAACTTAATTTTTTATTAATGCAACATTACAATAAGCAGTAAATTCACACAATGAAATACTGTCAACAATATAAAGAAAGTAAAAACTGGACAAATTGGTCAAGAAAATGGACAATACATGCACAACATGATCAAAATAAAGAAAAGAAAGAAACAAGACTCACACCAATCAACAAAATGGTACATAATTATTAAAAGCATTAAATGGATCTGTAGTTTCCTGGATTTTGACCACTTGTGTTTTGTTACTTAATAATGCATAGCCTTATGCGTTTCCACTATCTTTGCATTATTCTTGTACGAGTCATTTAAGCTTCATAGTATATGGACAAAAGTATTGGGACACCTCACAGTTGCACATAAAGGAACCTGGACATCTCTTTAAATCCATATCATATCTAGCAGTGCAGATTTTTATGTTCATATTAATGAACAAAAATGAACAAATCAGCAAAATGAACAAATTAATAATGAATAAATTTGTTATCTGTTTTCCAGTTTTTGTTTACATTCTTGATTATCTCTTTTTTTTATCATTTTTTTCACTGCGTTTATTACATTGTTCATTTTGGTGCATTTTTTTGATTATTTTGTTTGCCCAATTCATTTTTTTCCCTCAGTTTAGTGCTTATGAATCGGTCAGATTTGGTAAGGATTTCTAAACATTTGGATAGGGGTGCCCACATTCCGCTGCTCCAGAGCCACGCATGGCTCTTCTATTCAGCCCTTTTCCAGGGGCTCCTGCAGCTTGTCTGGTGATGGAAGTAACACAAAAAATCACCATGAACAAATCCAAGAATATGAACAAAAATAAGAAAAATAAAGTTAATGAGCACGATTAAGACAGAACTAAACAAAATTACTCACAGAATTAACAGAATAATAAAATAATTTCACAAAAATGAGTAAAATAATAAATATCGATAAAAATGTATTTAAAAATGAACAAAGTAACCAAGTCAATAATTAAAAAGCAAATATTGAACAAAAATAAGCCAAATAATGACCAAAACATGCCACAAAATTAACAATAATTAATTCAAATAATTACAAAAAACAAAATGAATAAAATTAACAAAGATGAACAAAAAACAATTAATCTGTGAAATGAACACAATGGTCAAAAATGACCTTAATAATTAATAAACTGAACAATAATGCACAAAACAATCCTTTAAATGAACAAAAAAGGGATAAATAATAAACAAAATGAATACAAATTAAGAACAAAACAATACTAGTGGCCAAAATCATAGAATAGAATAAAGTAATAGTATATCATATGTCATGTGGTTCAAAAAGGGTTCATTCATCATTGTTGGTTTTAGAAGATAATGTAATGTCTATGGTATAAAATAAAAGCTGTGAAAAAATGAACATGGCCAATGCTGTCAGGGTGGAGAAATCCATATGGACAACAGAGTTCACACCAATCACATTCCAGCTAAAATGAATTAGCTCGACTGAAATCGAACTTTTAAAAGTCAGACTAACACACCCAGAAAACGTGATTGAGAATCGATCTAGTCCTGCATGTATACAGAGTAGTTGGACTGAAACTGGATGAGATGTTCTGAGCATGCGTTACAGCTTCATGCTAAATGCTGACCTGACGCCACACAGCATGTAAAAAGGTCAACAGAGGAGCGGTGGCGGTGTTGCTGTACTCCATGAGCAAACAGCAATTTTGTCTGCCTATATTGAACACCACAGCATTCCGTTATGTACAAATTTGCAACATTGTTCACTGTTGTGCCAGTTTACCGCTGGGTTGCTAACTCACTAGCTCACTATTGTTTAGTGTTATGGTCTGTGACTTTGTAGGTCAAGCGGAAATGGCCCAATAAAACAAGCTGAAAGAGTGCATATCACTACTTATTGTAGTGGAGGAGACATCATTTCAACAACAAATCAATTACACTCCCTTCCATCTATACTGGGACAAAGTAGTCCAGTTAATGTAATATACTGTAAACATACTAATTGCCACCATTGACAGTATTACTGCTTAATGTGCACAGTCCCTTAATAAACAAACAAGAATAAAATGATGCTTAAAGCTTATTAAAGCTGACTGAAGGCCCACAACACATAACGAAAACAATAAAATACTCCTCAAGTATATGAGATTCATCTATGAGACCTTGTAATAATAAAAAAAATCCTCCTTTTATTTAATTCCCCCCACCCATCCTCCTGAAATCTACATCAACTTTATTTTTTAATTTATTCCTACTGAGAACGTCTCTTTTGTCAGAACAGTTCAGAACTCAGTTCTCATCTATTATCCAGGATATGGATATGCATTATTGCAGTTCTGGGAAGGTGAACATGGGAAGACCTTTATGCATTATTTTAACCACAACAGTCATTTAATTTCTTTACAGTTTTAATAAATTATAAAGACAGAATAAAGCCTTCAGGCAGAAGACCCTGACACTGGCAGCAAGAAATAAAAAGGGGGGAAAAAGGAGAAGCAGCAGCAGCAGTCATCAGGCATTTGTATCTAATGACAGAAATTTCACCCCCATGTAGATGAAGCACATCAGCATCTCGACAACATTTTTGTTCCGCATCATTAATCTGCAGAAGCTTCCTTAGCGGGAAAAACAAAATGGAATTAATTAGGAAGATGCAGGAAACCGAGTTGAGGAATTAATAAAACAGCATTCCTTGTTAATGGACACAAAACAAATGGCGCCATTATTCTTTAAAAGGCAGGCCGGCTCAGTGCGCCGGCTGCTCATTTCTGACTCAATTACAATGCAGAGAGAGCACCCTTCTCTACCTTTCTGAAATGAGGTTTCAATGAGAAAATTTAATTAGGAATTATAGCCCGGTGAGGACGCCGACTGAAAACAAAGCTTCTCATTTTCACTTTGCAACTTTTTTCTGCGCGAGTTTGTATTTAGTTAGAAAAGCAGTGAGTTTATTTCCCTCCTGAGATGTGAGCAGATTTCCAATGTCTGGCAAGCGGATAAGTGCTCACGAGAGGAATCCATTTTTATTAATCTGATATTTAATGATATAAACACTTCAGCAGCAGCATCAAGGATTGAGTTTATTTAGATTTTCAGGCGTTTTCAGTCAGAGTCCTCCATTAAATTTTAACACACTCATTCTGGTGATTTCCTTAGTATCATTTGGTGCCTTTTCTGTTTCAGTTTCTGTATGCAGTGAGAGAGGAATGCCATAATTTTTCTTGAGAGGCCACCATGCTTGAATAGCTGTCATTCAATGTTATTGTTCATTTATGTATCATGTATGTGCCTGTTTAATATAGTTATGATTTTGTATGGCTGCTTCTTTGGCCAGGTGCCCTTGTAAAAGAGATTTCTGATCTCAATGGTACTTCCTGGTTAAGTAAAGGTAAATAATAAAATAATGAAGGGAGTAAAATGAACTTCTTCATCAGGAAAATGAACAAAGCACTGACGAAAAAGTGCAAAAATGTACAAAATGGTTGAAGAGATGAACAAAGTAAACAAAAAATTAATAAAACAAGCAATGAAAGGATAAAAAAAAACAGTGTACTAATCAGTAAAGTCAACAAAAATAAACAAAGTAAAAGCATTAGCAGAAATAAGGGGAATCTTCAAGAAAACAAATGAAATAACCAAACAGTGAAAGATAATGAACAACAGTGAATAAAGAACAAAATAAAATCCCTAAACTGAAGAAAAAAAGCAAAAGATAGACAAAATAGTCCCCCAAATTAATAAATGAACACAGTAAGAAGAATGTTCAAGAAATTCAAAATACTCAATACTGAATAAAATAAGTAACAAAAGGAACTAAATAATTCCCAAACAGAACAAAATAATCAAAAACAAAACCAGAATGAACAACAGGGACCAAACAATCCCCAAAATAAAGAAATGTGAACAAACAATGAAGAAAACAAACAATGAACAAAATACATTGTAGAAATCAATTAGCAATAATATACAAAACAAGAACCAAAATGGACAAGGTGATTCATTATTTTCAAAGTGAGCAAAAACTAATGACAAAAAGAATAAAATAACTAAACTGAACAATAATGAATAACAAATGGAAAATGCACTGAATATGTGGTATTAAGGGAGACAAAAGCCCCATCTCCTCTGACATATTAAAAGAGGGGGGTGACGATCCCCCTCGGTATTAGCAATCACTGTTGTTCACAAATTAAATAAGTTAAAATAAGGAAAATCCTCATTCTTATGCATAGTTTTCTGTTACATTTAAATTGAATTACATATATAATTGTTAAGCTGTTTTGCTAATTTTAGATAATTTTCTAATTTCATTTTTCAATTCAGTTCAATTAAATTGTATTTGTGTAATGCCAGACACAATCCAAGTTTATCTGTAGGTACTTTTGTTGTTCTGCCCATTTTTTTTGCTCATTTTGTTGCTCATTTTGTTTCTGTTCTTAATGACATTGTTCATATTTTATTCCTTTAATAAACTTATGCAAAGACTGCAAAAAATGTTCATTTTTTGTACTGTTTTTTTTTTCAATTTGGGGACTATTTTGTTTCTTTTGTTTATGTTATTGTTCATTTTTGGTTATTTAGATCATTTTCTTAAAGATTCTGCTCAATTCTGAAAATGTTCATTTTATTGGTTATCGTGATTATTTTTTCTTATGTTCTTGCTGATTCTGTATTTTATTGATTATTAAATTAATTTTGTGGATTTTCTTGGCATTATTGTGAATTTTTGTTCCGTTACTTATTTTTTCCTAAATCTTTTTTATGCTTTTTTTTTTTAGTATATTGTTAATTTTTTTGTAAATTCTTCAGTTTGGGGACTATTTCTCTTCCTGTTTAATTCAGCTTTGTCCATTTTATTGCATATTTTGTTCTTTATTGCTCTTTTGTTGATTTGTTCAATGCCTCAAATATTCTGTTGATTTCTTTAAATACTCATTATTTTTGCTTGTTATTGTGCATAATAATGTTATCTTTCTTGCTCATTTTTTTTTACATTTTCCTTCTCATGTCATTTGTTTTTCTGCTCCCTTCATAAACAGATCATAAACACAGAAAATTAAGTTTGTGATGAATAAAGTTTCCAAGAAGATCCATAGATGCATGACTAAAAATGTTCCCCCACTCCATGTTCAACCTACACCCCGTCTCCACCTCTGCACCCACCCAGCAGATGTAAGTAATGAAACATATTTCTGCCTGAGGATAAAGATAACGCTTCTACCGTCACCGTGGTGAGAGCTGGATGTCATCAACAAGCGCCTCGGGGGGGTCAGACCACGCTGAAGGTTTGTTGTCTCCCACGGGACACCCTGAACTCACCACACAGACTTAGCCCGTCACATGCACATCAGCTCTGGCGGTAAACAGGTTTGCCGTGGGGGCATCAGCGGTGGAAGGGTTAGCGGGGGTCAAACGGGAGTGGAAGGAATCAATATGTGATGAGTCAGAGGGAGGAGAGGGCCACCTTACCTGAGGACAGTGAGACCTTCCTCTAATCTACTCAGGGAGAAAATTGCAGAGCTCAATTTAAGACCTAACCCATGAAATTAACACCTCCAGCTCTCTTTTCTGCTACCAAGAGTGATTTCACAGAACGGGCAGCCTCTTTTAAACTTTTCAAAGTGAGAGAAGCCCCTGACTTTATTTTGGGATTCACCTTATGTGCCTCCTCTTCCACAAGGGGCTGAATATGGCCCAAGTGTGGAGGGAGGAGTGTAAAGATAGCAAATAAGAAATAAAATGCTAAAGTATTGTTGAAATGGAGAGAATGAGACATTATATGAGAGGTTGTTGAAGAACAGGAGGAAGGGGATTCAATTCGGCATTAGGCACACTACACTACTTTAAAGTGCCACAAGGTGATACTTTGTCTTAACTGGACAGAAAAAAATGAAGGCACTGGTTCTCAGCTGGAGGATCGAGACCCAAAAGTGGGTTGCAGACTCATTGTGAGTGGGTCATGAAGTGTGTAGTATTTTTTTTGTCTGATGTCATTCTTTTTTGATGTGCTGTATCTGTTGCCATGTTAACAAAGATGGCCTGAAAGATGACAGATTACACTGAAGTTTATATTAATTTGGTCATTTTCTTTCATCTGGTTTATTATTTGTACAATTTGTTACATTTAGCTATTATTTTTGTTACTTTTGTTCATTTTTATTGCCTTTTCTACTCATTTTTATTCATCTGGTGCATATTTTTGTTCTTTCTTGGTGACTTTGGACATTAGTTTGTCTCTTTTGTACTGTATTTCAATATTTTTTTAGTGAAAGCAAAATATACCTAAATAACTTTAATGTTAATTCTTACACATTGGCCTAGGCATATGTAACTATAAATATGCCTAGGCCAATGAAATAAAATAAAACATAATTAAATTAAATTCATAAATACAATATAATAAAATACAGTACAATAATATAAAATTAAATACAATAAAAAAAGTGATCATTTTTTAGTTTGAGTTCCATTGATAATTTTGGTTCATTTTACTATTTGACTGTTATTTTATTTCTTTTACATGTCAAAAGCAGCAAAATAGAGTAGAAAAAAACCTCACACAACTCTTATTGAGAGTAATATGGGTTACAACCACAAGTGTGTTCTCATCACAAAAAAATAAAACAATAATTCTACTATGAGCAGAACTTAAGGAAAATCTAAAACATCCCTTTTTGTCACAATGCAATAAAAATTCAATTCAAGTGTATTTGTATAGGGCCAATCATAATCCAAGAGTATCTCTAGGCACTTCACAATACAAGGCCGAAACCTCAGGAATATGAGAAATAAATAACTTTGCATGTCACTTACCGGTACTTACTGTTACATAAGTAACAAGCTTTTTCTTTTTTTCAAATATTAAATGGGTGTTTTTTTTTTTTTTCTGAACACCATTTTCATGTATATTTGTTATTCATCTGTCACACCTACTATATAATCTTACACGTCATGATATAGCACATACATTTTCATGATGTCAGAGCTAAGTATCATAATGCAAAGTGATTCTCAAAAATGTAATAATAGTGAAAATGAAAGGATCAAGACTTCTGAACCAACTGGTGGAACCGTCACAGTCGGATCTCCTGTCAGTCCTGCTGCAGATCTGCTTTACCTCCTGCAAATCAATAGCTCCTGCTGTTTGCAAAACTCCATTAAAACAGCTTGTAGAGGCAAACTGCTGCATTGACTAATGTAATGCATCATTTTAAATGAGAACGCTATGGTAATTTTTTTTTTCTATCTCATCTTTACTCCACAGCTAATTACAGCACTTAATGGAAATATTTTTACTTTTTATTTGCAAAGCCCTGCATGGATCCAGAAAGTAACTAAGTTGCATAATAAATCATTTCTGAATATGTAATCTGTCATTCAGAGATGCTTTTGTTAGTGAAAACTTGACATCTAATACATGATCAGTCATTCTTCTGCAACTATTACTACCACAAAAAGGTTCACATATAAACATGTTTATTTTCTGTGTTTACTTTCTGTGCATCATTATTGAATCAGAAGGAAATGTATAGCTTTAACTCCACAACTATTTTCTATTTATTCAAAACAGCTACTGTATGTCACTATGGCTCCTTTCACACTAAATGAATTATAGTTTTTGAACCGGAGCTGCAAGTTCCCTAGAATCTTGGTATCTTGTAGTGAATCAGCCTGTGTTTAAACAGGTTTGGAGTTCAATGATTCTAATCAGAGACATTAATGGTGGACAGAGCACACTGGACAGACCATAATATGATGTCTTATTTTTTGTACAGCATATGTTTTGGATATGTTTTTTTGTAGTCTCACAAATATTAAAGTATATTTTACTTTATTATTTTTCCGTGTATTTAAGAGGAAACCTCCATCAATGACATGACATACCTACTTTGCTTCATAGGTGAAAACCAAATTTTCAGGTTCTGAAACATTTTTTTTGTGAATGCACTGCCCAGTTCAAAATCAAGTTCTGGAACTGGCACAGTGCCTGCATGAGAGTCCTACCTGTGTCTGAACACCCCTACACCTACCTGTCAGAGCACC
>JAQQAE010021178.1:0-10519 GCA_029823295.1 Pseudamia nigra | reverse complement strand
GCGGCTCCAGGCAAATTATATTTGGTGGAAGAGGCACTAAAATGGCTCTTTTGCTCGCAAAGGTTGCCGACCCCTGGTCTATACTGTGTACAGCGTTAATATATTTTACTTTCATTGAGAAGGACAAGTAATCACTCTGCACTCTACTGGACTGTTTTTCATGAAATTTGGTGGAATGGTATGTGATCACACAACAAAATGGAAAATGGAAGAAAACACACAGTTGAAGTCAAACTTGCTGTGTAACAGAGTGCCAGAGAATTTCAAAGCATGACAGTTTAGAAGCAATAAGTTTTATGTATTTGCAAATTAATACAGAATAATTTTAGGAAAACAAAAATGAGCAGGGCCAATATTAACCCTAGGAGATCTGAGCTTTTTATTCAGACATAGCACAAACCCACCACTCTGAGTAATTGTCTGAAGTGTGTGAACTGAAGTTAAAACTGAACATTTGTCCATTTCAGAATCAGAGTCAGAATAGCTTTTATTGTCATTGTTAAATGTTTCCATCAACAATGAGATTACTTGCTTCCACCGAGGGGAGGGGGCTGCAGCACAGACATGTGCTGCAGTCCAGATGTTAATTTCCATGCTAGTTACCATGTCGGCACATGTCCATAGAAAAGTTCAGCCTGCTGCCTATCAGTGTTTGTGTAAGGCGGTGGAAGGGTGAAAAGCGGCTCTCATTCCTCCAAGCAGTGTCTCCTCCAAGGGAGGGGGTTACGCTCAGGCATCTCAAAGCCAGAGAAGGGAGTCAAAACAAAAGACGGTCACACGTTCAGAGGCAGAAAAGAATTTAACTCCTCAGTAGTCCAATTTTATATTTTTGGTACCAGACTTCAAAAAGTCCATCTTATGAAGAGACCCCAGCACTTCTGTGTTGTAATTCGCCCTTCGATTTAACTCAGAAATCATCCATGTTGTGCTGCCAGTGCTCTTCCCAACTGTTTAATTTGGAGACAAGCTTTACTGGGCTTTGAACAGCTCTCTCCGTCTTTCTTTATCGATACACCAGGAAAAACACCCAAGCCAATCAGCAGAAATCCTGTTATCTTGGTTCCCAATAGATAAACATACCATACCAACTTCCATCACATCCTCAGCGGACAGCCTCTCAAAAACACATAAGTCCCCATGCACCCACGGATCCTCACATGTCCAGCAGCACCTGAGGACCCTCGGGTTCCCCTCGACCCGTCTTCTTGTCCACAGCGTGTTAATTTCGTTGAGGTCCAGCTGGTCAATTCCATGTTGCGTTGGATTTAGGGTGAGACTCTGACAGAGAATGAAGTAAACACACAGACAAGATGTAGCAAGCAGGGAAAACCGGGACGGGAACAGAGAGAAATGTGTCCGCTCTCTCTGGAAGCCGGAAGAGAATAAATGAGAATTAAATTTGAGGCGTCACTTGGAAAAATATCACACCAAAAACAATAGAAATGAGTTTAGATTGGAAGAGGGATTGCTGATGGACACAACTCAGGAGGATATACAACGTTACCAAAGCGTTTCAAAAAGAATCGCATATTTATAGTGGGCCCAATGATTTTGACCTCAGGTGTCGGTCACCATTTGGGGTACATTAACGTGTTTTGGAATGAGATTGTTTGCCAGAATTGAGAAGTAAAATAGTGTCGGTACACAATAACTTTAAAATACAACTGTGCTTTTTGTTCCGTATTTTTAATATATGTGTACATCTCATTTACAGACTTGCAAAAGAAACAAACTGAGCTGAACAAGGCAGCAGAAGCTTTGGGGGCGGTCGCCTCAGCACTCAGGAGATGAGTTGAACTTCAGTGTTATATGAACTTCAGTGTTTTATGTACAGTTTCACATCTTGAACATCATATTTATATTTTGTATCACACTTAGTGTCTTTAACGATGGAGTGGACTGGATATGGAAGTGCAATATTGCACCAATATTTGCGCTGAGACATGATTAGATTTAGGCTTTAACATAATATATTTGTAGAAATCAGATGAAAAGGGTATCATGCTGCTCAGAAAATATGTGAAAGAAGCTTTCTAATAAGGACCATGGATGCATCTAATTGCTAACGTTTGATGTTAATAATCATAAAATATACCAAAATGCTATTTTTATGGCATTTTCTACAGCAGACTTGTCGTGAGCTATGTTTGCCTGATCTTTCCTGTTATTTTATATTATTCTCATGTCTTGCACCCTTTTCATGTACAGCACGTTGCAATTTTTATCTGTGAAGTGCTTTATAAATAAACTTTTATTCACTTGCAAATGTCTTAAATGTGCTTTCAATATCTTCTTTATCAAGAATTAAAATGTCTGCTCATGTACATGCACTAAGTATTATAAGGCATGGGTTTCTCTACCTCTGTTACATTAATATCCTGTTCTTGTTCACTATGTTACTGCACCTCATTTTAGAACATTTCTAAATACATTTAAGAAAACTCAAGCACTTCTCTTTATTCATTTTCTTGCAGAAGTCAACTGGCACTTTGAGCATCAAACAGATTATTAAAAATACATCAAGTATTCTGAATGATTTTGAATCTTGTAAGAAAGGTCCAGCAGAGATGGAATTAAATCTGTTCAAAACTAGACACGAGGAAAAATTTTTACATCAGTGTAAAGTAACACATTCTTGCTTGCTCAGTTTATTTTGAGCAGAAAAACAAATGGGATAAAAGACTTTTAATTTCAATGTATATTAGCCGCACAGTATAACACTTCAAAAATCCACAAAAGATCTTTTTCACATCTGTAGCAGTTTAAGAATCCCATTTGAGTTATTACAGTTTGAACAGAACACTGTGCATGAGCATCACACCAGTGTTCAATCCACTACGACTCAGTTACTGACTGAAATCTGATTGAATCAGACTGAATCAAACCTGAAGTACAAAGTCTGTTTACATCAGTCAGCCATAAGGTTATGATTACTGATGGGTGAAGTGGTCACAATGTTCAGTATCTTACAATGACATCTGTCTGTGGGTTGGAAATATTAGGCAACCACTGAACCAGGAAATAGTCCTCCCAAAATATCCATGAATAAAATTAACAATACAGCAAAAAAAGGTCCCATCTAACACTAAGTATTTAGAGGGAGAATAATACATTTACAACCATTTGTTCTGCTGCAAAATGGAACAAAGCTCAAATGTACCGTATTTTCCGGACTATAAGGCGCATCTAAAAGCCATCAATTTTGTCCAAATATGACACTGCGCCTTATAATCCGGTGCGCCCTATAGTGCGGAAAATACGGTACCCAACATTTTTTTAGTCCAATTACATTTTTCATGTGTCTAATTGAACTCCTAATACATTCTTATTGCACAGTGTTACATTATTATATTCAGCCATCAACCTCCGTATTAATGTGTTTATACGTGCCTCCTGTTGGTATATTATTTTCCTCTGGCTGTTTACTACCTATATATATATATATATATATATATATAAGTAAAGAGAATTGCCTTTGTGTATAAAATGTGTATACTATATAAGGTAAATGTCCTTGACATGCTTCATAAGAATACTGACATGCAAATCACACTGACAAAGCTTGTAATGTTGCATTCACATCAGCCGACCCTCAACAGAGGCTGTGTATGATTTTACAGGTGTAACCTTGAAGATTCTCCAAAGGAAAGTGTCAGTCCTCAGCAGGATCCTGTACATGTGAAACACTCCTCCAGGTAAACCTAACACAGAAGAATCCTTCACTCTAGGAAACATCTTTAGTTCTCAAAGCTGTTTGCTCTGACCCTCTCATTGAGATTTCACAACTGGCCCCCTGTAGTTGTTAAAATGCTTCTGCCGCCATCCTTATCCCACCCATTTGTTTGCTTCCAACACTGTTTTGAAGACTGAATGTTTGCTGCTTAATACATCCCTCTCACTGACTGTTGCTATTGTAAAAGGAACTATCACAACCCCTTCACCTCTCAGTGTTCAAAAGGTTATGGTTGAATAATGGTGTTTTATTTTACTGTCCGGCATTCAGACTATTTGTTTTATCCTGTAAAGTGCAAAGCTCATACCTGGATATCATCAATCCAGATGGCACATCCATGCTGTGATACTGAAGAGGAACAAGCCAAAATAAACAAGTGCAAAGTAAAGTAACTTGGTCGATTACACAAGATAACAGAAAAAAAGTGATATCAGGCAACTGGCAAGAATTCATGTTAAACTGAAACATCAAATTATGCTACATCTCTGAAAACTCTCGCTGTGTGTATAACAAGCTGTCAGGCACTGTGGTCAACAAATGCAGTAACTATCAGTGTGTGCAGCTCATGTAGTGGACACACTGGTTCTGGACTGGAATGAGATGAATCTAAGATTTGACAGCAAAGGCAAAGTCTAATGAAGAGCGATGACGTCCTCAGAGAAGCTGCTCCCATAGTGCATCAAGGGTTGTACAGTAATTAGTTCTTGAATGCCCCGCAGCGACTGGCTCGACATATGAAATCTTTGAGCAGGTTGCCGTCAATCTGCCAGAAAGCAGTGGTCTGGGTCACCTCTGTCAGGTGATTTACACAGAACTTGAAGCAGAACTCTTCCAGGTCCTGAATGAAACAGAGGACAAATAAACCAATGATGAGCAAGAAATGCAAGAGAAGAGAGAGATCTATACTACACGCTGCATTTCTTCATTACAGAAAGGTGGACTCGCATGAGGACGGGTTGAAAGCAAAGTTAACATAGAGGTAAGTTTTGGCTGTATACAAGTAGTGGATGGTTTTTTTAATGCCTTCACCCCAACTCTACTAATTCTGCAATTCCTTTTTATCCTGTTACATTCATTTTCTTTCAAAAATCATCTTTTTTATAGTTGTATGTAAAAGTTTAGGCACCCCTGACAATTTCTATTATTTTCATTTATAAAATCAGTAGGTGTTTGGATGAGCAATTTCATTTTGATCTATCAAATAACTGATGGACACAGTAATATTTCAGCAGTGAAATGAGGTTTATTGGATGAACAGAAAATGTGCAAGATGCAGCATAACAAAATTAGACGGGGTGCTCAAATTTATGAACCTAACAGAAAAATCACATCAATATTTAGTAGAGCCTCCTTTGGCAAAAATAATAGCCTCTAGGTGCTTCCTATAGCCTCTTATGAGTGTCTGGATTCCGGATGAAGGTATTTTGGATCATTCCTCCTTAAAAAAACATCTCCAGTTCAGTTAGGTTTGATGGTAGTTGAGCACAGACAGCCTGTTTCAAATCATGCCACAGATTTTCAATGATATTCAGGTCTGGGGACTGGGATGGCCATTCTAGAACATTGTACATGTTCCTCTGCATGAATGCCTGAGTAGATTTTGAGTTGTGTTTTGGGCTGTTATCTTGTTGAAATATCCAGCCCCAGCATAACTTCGACTTTGTGACTGATTCTTGAACAATAGTCTCAATAATCTGCTGATATTTAGTGGAATCCATGTGACCCTCAACTTTAACAAGATTCCCAGTACTGGCACTGGTCACACAGCCCCCAAGCATGATGGAACCACCACCAAATTTTACTGTGGGTAGCAAGTGTTTTTCTTGGAATGCTGTGTTCTTTCGCCGCCATGCATATCACTCCTTATTATGACCAAATAACTCAATCTTCATTTCATCAGTCTACAGCACCCTATTCCAAAATGAAGCTGGCTTGTCGAAGTGTGCTTTCGCATACTTCAAGTGGCCCTGTTTGTGGTGTGTCTGCAGAAAAGGCTTTTTCCACATCACTCCCCATATAGCTTTTCGTTGTGCAAAGTGCGCTGAATTATTGAACAATCACAGCGACACCATCTGCAGCAAGATGATGTTGTAGGTGTTTGGAGGTGGTCAGTAGGTCGTTTCTAATGGTTCTCACCATCCTTCACCTTTGACTCCAATATTTTCAGTCTGCCACTTCTGGTCTTAACAAGAACCGTGCCTGTGCTCTTCCATTTCCTCACTATGATCCTCACAGTGGAAACCAACAGCTAAAATCTCTGCCATAGCTTTTGGTAGTCTTCCCCTAAACCATATTGTTGAACAATCTTTGTTTTCAGGTCATTTGGGAGTTGATTTGATGCCCCCATGTTGTCACTCTTCAGAGGAGGGTCAAAGAGAAGAACAACTTGCAGTTACTTTAAATACCTTTTCTCATAATTGGATGCACCTGTCTATCAAGTTCAAGGCTTAACAAGTTCACCAAATCAATGTTGTGTTCTAACTAGTTCCAAATAGTTACAGGTTTTCAAATCAACAAAATGACAAGGGTGCCCAAATTTATACACCTAATTTTGTTTTGATGCATATTGCACATTTTCTGTTTGTCCAATAAACCTCATTTCACTGCTGAAATATCACTGTGTCCGTCAGTTACTTGATGTATCAAAATGAAATTGCTGATCCAAACACCTACTGATTTATAAATGAAAATAATAGAAATTGTCAGGGGTGCCCAAACTTTTTCATACCACTGTATGAAAAGGGGTGTGTAGTACTCAAATGATAATACTGTCAAGTTACATGTTTTGCAGAACAAATTTTATTTTTACTTACATTTGCAACATGAAATTTTTTTTATATCCATTAATAATGGCTTTATTTTTACAGACTTTTTTGCCTCCAAATGATGAGGATCCATGGGGTCTATTATGCATTGCTACTTTGTCAGCTAAAAACAACAAAAATCAGCAGCAAAATGAGCAAAAATGAACAAAATATTCAAGTAAATTAACAAAATGAACAAACTACAGGACAAAATGGGAAAAAAATGTAATTAGTAAAATACTTGTAACAAAATAAGTATCTTAACACAATGAACAAAGTAAGCAGCAAAATGGGCAAAAAAATAATCAAATCATTTAGCAAAAATTTACATAATGCCACAAAAGGAACAAAAAAAGAACAAAATCAGTCACTCAGTTACTGACCACTCGTAGTTTTACAATGAAATGGTTTGAGACAGTCTTTTATGAATACATCTACTTGGGTCATTATACATTGTAGTTATAACACATCGATACTTCTACTTTATTACCATTTCTGTCCATTCAGACATGCCTATGTTAACAAAGGGGCTGACTCTTTTGTTACATGTTTAGTATGTTTGTTTTGTTGCATTTGTTGTGTGTAATATTCACCAGAGACTTAATTATTTAAGCTTTGCCTCCTTTCGACCAGATAGGAGATAAAGCATGGTATGATATCAGACATCATACAAATATATATAAATGGATTAACTTTTGTATGAATGTCTCAGCATTTCAGTTCAGTGTTCTTCATGTTGAAATATGTGTTAAAATGAAAACAATGAACTTGTTTTTGGAAATGTAAAGTATAAAGAATTTGTGTTAAAATATAGGAAGTTAAAAAAAAAATACACACATGTTGATACAGTACTATGTATATAAATAGTTTATTGTACATTATAAACATTGTAGATGGGCAACATTAGTTCATAAAAAGATTAT
Organism: Pseudamia nigra; assembly: GCA_029823295.1. NCBI lineage: Eukaryota > Metazoa > Chordata > Actinopteri > Kurtiformes > Apogonidae > Pseudamia > Pseudamia nigra. Next base: position 3,059 of record JAQQAE010021178.1, on the reverse strand, counting down.
TTTATATAGGAAATATAATTCATGGAAACATCTTAGTAAAAAAAAAAAAAAGAATGCAACTCTGTTATGATCTAATGAAATGATGCCACTGTGAACATTCACCTTGTAATCAAAGATCCAGGTGTTCCAACTACATATTAGTGTGTGTGAATTTCCTGGGCAGGCAGTGAGTATATGCATTTAATTTATAAAAACCCAGTCTGGTTGTGATTTCACATGTGCATCCTTCTTTATTCGGGTGAAGCAGACTGACCTCGGCGTCGTAGCGTACGGCTGCAGAGAGCAGGGAGAAGGCGTTTTCCACCGTGATTCCTCTCTTGATTATAATCTGACACAGACGTTTCAAGCGGTTTTCACAGTATGACGTAGCCAGGTCCAGAAGCCCTGGGAGAGCACAGACAAAGAATACGACTGTAAGCATCGATGACTGACAGCAGACAGCAGAGAGCAGACTGTGATGTGAATGTGGGTCTTACCGATGGCATCCTCAGGAGGCAGCTCCACATTGTCCGTGTAGAGAAACTCCAGGAAGGATCGGTAGACTGGGTAGGAGAACTGGTCGATTTCAATCACCTCCTTCATATCTTCGTTCCAGTGGGACTGAAACATCGATCTGAAGTGTTCACACCTGCACCAAAATGAACATGAGAACAGATACTACAAAGATTTGCCTACACTTGTAGTCAAAAGTTTGGATACACCTTCTCTTTTAGTGGTTTCTCTATTGTTTTCAACATTGTGCATTCACACTGAAAACAGACCGGCCAAAGAACTTCTGTATTGTGAGCTGGCCCATGGCTCATGGTTCTCTCCATTTCAGGGACACTTGCAAAGATGCCTTGAAGCGCGGTCATGTTCTCGGACAGTGGCGCTCACTCGTGAAGAACAGAGCAGAGTGGCAAAGACTTATCAATGCAGTCTGTGTTGGCTACAACATGAAAAGGGTCTGGGAGTACGAGAGGAGAAGGGCGAGGTGGAGAGAGATATACCCGTTTTGCGGGTCCTAGGCGCGTCTTAACATTGCCTTGTTCATGGGGGCGGCTGTGGCTCAGTAGGTAGAGCGGGTTGCCCATGAACCAGAAGGTTAGCGGTTTGATCCTTGGCTTCTCGTGTCCACAGGCCGAAGTGTCCTTGAGCAAGACACTGAACCCCAAGTTGTTCCCAGTGAGTGTCACTGGTGTGTGGATGTGCGTGTGAATAGGTGAATGGAAAGCAGTGCAAAGTGCTTTGAGTGCCATAGGGTAGAAAGGCACCATATAAGTGCAAGACCATTTACCATTGCCATGTACCTCAGACCATCAGTTGTTTCTGCAGAGGAAGGGTGGGTACAGAGGCAATAGCCCTATTAGTGCGACTACAATAACAACAACTGTACAAAATCATATTATGGCAAGAAACAGTTAAGTAAAAAAAAAAAAAACAAAGTCAGTCCATTATTACTTTAAGAAATGATGGTCGGTCATTTCAAAAAAGGAACATTGAATGTGTATTCACCAATACCATCAAATGCTGGCTGAGGTGTTGTAAACCTCGAGATTTTTCAGGATGAATGGCTGTTGAAAATAATAAAAATAAATAAAAACCACTGAGGGAGAAGGTGTGTCCACACTTTTGACTTTCTGGTAGCACACAACCTACAGATTATCATTCCTGACAGGTCTGAGCCCTGACCTGATTTTCAGAACTGCTTTGTGGACATAAATATATTTGCCGCCCACACAGAACTTGAGATCAGCTGTCTCCGGGTTGTCAAACTCTTTCTTCAGAGACTGAGCCACAGTCAGGAAGTCGTCATGTTCTGCGTGGAGAAAAGACCATCAAATATCATCGGAAGGTGAAACAAGACCTTTTACTTCATAAAATGTACTAAGATCACCATGTAAATACTGCACAATTAAAACAGTCATTAGAACATATTGTTTTTATGTCCTCTTTTATATTATTTGATGCAAATGTTTCATTTCCATTCCTTCTACTTTTCTCACTTTCATCATTTTAACCATTCCCTTTTGTATTTTTTTAACTGTAATTTTGACTGAAATCAGACAATTACACATCAGATGAAATAATGTACAAAAATAGTTTTAAAACAGTAGCATTATATTGTTGAAAGCATTAAATTATAGCAAATGAAGTGGTCATGATAACTTTAACTGGCAGAACATAATATGAAGTTTATCCATATTATTTTTCTGGCTTTTATTTACTCAAGTCAACGCCTCCACAGGATATTATTTCGGACTCCACTTCTAATGTAATCCTGGGTTTTATTTGAGGAAATATGGCACACTAAATTGTTTATTATGATCTATTTTCAAGGTAAGGAATTGATAAATTACTCAGGAAAATGTTAGTGGTGTGAAGCGTCTGACAACTAATGGTGGGTGGAGTACACAAAAACAGTACTCAAGTAAAAGTATAGTTTCTCTATCATAAACACTCAGGCTTATGAATACATCTACTTCTGCCTAAGTACTTGAGTAAGAGTAAAAAAGTATCACATACAAAAGTACTCAAGTAGTGAGTAATTTAATATGTGGAATTTATCACCGCACGATACTTTATATTGCATTCATTTTGCTGCATATTTTTTTGTTCAACATTTTGTTTTGTTTTTTTTTTTTACATATTTAGTTGCTTTGTCCACCACCATTGTTGCATGACTTGTTCACTTTTACTGATGTTATTTATTTTGTTGCTAATTGTTCTACTTACTTGATTATTCTGATCTTTTTGTTGATTTTTTTTGCTCAATTCTTTTCATTGTATTGTTCATTTTTGTTGATTTACTGGATAATTTTCTGTAATTTACTTATTTTGTTGCTTATGCAATTTTGTGCTGGTTTTGTTTTGTCTTTTACCATTTCTTGTTTGCTTCCATTTTGTTCTTTTTATTTTGTTAATTTTTTGCTCATTTTAAGCTGGATTAAGAGTTACTTAAACAATAGACAACAGTATGTACAAATAAATCAAGTAAAATCTGAATTATTGAATGTAAAGTGTGGGGTACCACAAGGTTCTGTTCTGGGGCCATTATTATTTATACTATACATAAACAA
>JAQQAE010021176.1:0-10520 GCA_029823295.1 Pseudamia nigra | reverse complement strand
GCAAACATCATAGTCCATGGAGATTCTTGTCTAACCTCATCTGTCAGCCTGTCCATCACCATAGCGAACAAGAAGGGACTCAGATTCTTGTTGCACTCCCACCTCCAACCACAGTTCCTCTCTCGGCACCCTGGCATATGCTTTGTTTAGATCTACAAAGGCACAATGCAGCGACCTCTGTACTTCTTTATTAACATCCTCAAAGTACTGTACATGCTGTTTTTGGCCCTAAAATGGCAGCCAGGAAGTGACAACCCGATTGGCCTCAAAACGGCCCTTCAGAAACTAATGGGTGACGTTATGGTCACTTTGTCCACTAATATATACAGTCTATGGTCCTGAGTATGAAATCTGGATTTCTGTTTTAGACCAGTTAGAACTGAAGAAGCTTCCTGGATAGGTAACGAACCATCTTCAACCCTAATAACCAGTCCAGTGGCAGAAGAATACAACGCACCTTGTATTCTAGACTCTTTTCATGTAGCTGATGACTGATAAACTGGCATTTGTCCAGAGGACACCAAGCAAGAAGAGGAGAAGCCACAGCAAATCATCACTAACATCGATGCTTGTTCAGAGAATACTGGATGAAAGAAGATCTATGGAAAGTTGACTGGAAAGACAACGTGTGGTAGGAAAATGTGAACAGACAACAGGCATGACCACACCCTTGAGAAATAAGCTGATCCAAGAACATGGGGAGCTTCACAAGAAGCTGACTGAGGCTGGAGTCGGAGCATCAGGAGACACCACACAGACACAATGTCCACTAAAAGGACAGCAAGTGTTCAACACTAGTGTGAACCAGAGACGTCAGAACCATCTTACCTGGACTAAGGAGAAGAACAACTGCACCAGTGCTCAGTGGTGGTTCAGTGGTTTAGATCAAAGTAAATATTGTGTCTCATTTGTAAATCCAGGTACCTAGTCTAGAGCAGGGAAGGGTAATACCAGGTCCTGAGGGCTGGTGTCCCAGCATGTTTTACACCTGCTCTACCTACTGTTGATTGCCTGGATCAGGTGTGTTCAGTCAATCAGCAGCTCGAACCGCGTCGGACCTTCGTATTTTATATTTATTCAATTTGGACATGCTTTTACTTGAGATGCACTCGACTGCGGTTGTGGATAGGTGTTTACACTGACAACACTGTAGAATGACATTGTTTGATACTGCTTGGTGAAGTTTTGGCATGTCTGTAGGCTGGCAGTTACTTAGCTTCCCCTACATTATGCGCCGTTCATGCGAATACGTCTGCATCCTGTTTTTGCCTCAAAGATGTCGTCCAAGATGTCACTAATACTGTATATACAGTCGATGGCACTGACTGTCCTCAAAAAGTTGAGCCATTTCTGTTCATCTTTCGGTGTTTGAAGGTGCGTTCTGTTCTTCTTCTATTCTTTTGTGAGCTGTACTGCGCTAGAGTGCTCCTTCAGTTTCTGGTGGTACTGTTCCGTTTTCTATGTTAACGATGGATCCATAAGCCCCTCCAAAACGGACCAAACTTTAACATGCCGTACATACAGTACGTAACCGGAGGGAACACGCCCTTTGTATCCATATGCGGTCGTAACATAGAGTAAGCATTTTCACTTTAGTTAGTGAAAATGCTGGATCAGTGGAGGGAGGGAGGCTGGACTCACTGGAGGCTGTGGTGGACATCATGATCATCTTCTTCACCTCATTCTGGACAAATTCAGGAGCAGCTGCAACTGACATCACTGCAGGACTAAACGCCATAGAATATTTTTGATCACTGCATCACAATGTTATTTTTTTCATTATTATTTTAGTTCCTTTCAATGAGTTGGGATACTTTTAATTTAAAAGACAAAAAAGTCTTTAATACTGCAGAAGGTACTGAATTAATGTTGTGAAAACCAGTGGAATAAATTGTACAAAATTTGAGTTCTTATCATTATAGTGACAACAAAACAATCTTTATCACAAGAAGTCATCATGAAACGCTACAACATAAAATATACATCACGATAACTAGAAATGTTGAATCATCACCCGGTCTGACGTGCAGCAACGCTTTCTGTTCATGCTTTGATTCTTATAGTGCTCTGTTTAGATTCTGTACGCTGCCAACATGTGCCATTTGCCTGGAGGCACAAGCAGCATTTTGCAGTGAGTCAGTGCATCATCTCCGCATGCACTGCATATGTCAAAGGAAAACACTGTGCTTTATACATATGCATAGTTAGTGTATTTGCTGCTCAACATCTTTATTTTTAGTTATGACTTCAAACCACACTGTGGGTTTCACAGTGCCTATCTATAAGAGCACTAATGAATGCAGAACACATTCAGTAACTATCACTCTTGGCCCACTTCTGTAAAATGCATGACTTATATAGGGACTCCAATGATGCAGTGACAGAATAGCATTTGTAGAGGGAGCGAGGGAGGGAGATCAGAGGTCAGATCATTCAAGGTCTCTCAAGGAGACCAAGATTTATGGTTTAGAGTCAACATGAACCCAACTCATGGGGATTTGTGCCAAGTACACCATATGGACAAAGATCCTGGGAAACCTGACTGTTGTGCCTAAAGGAACTTAGACTTTGCCCGATCACAAACAGAACTGTTACAGCTGAGGAAAAAAGACATTCATGGATTTCACTGAGAATGCTGCGAAGGCCAGCACCATGTTGATGACGTCACAAACACAACATGGCATCTGTCACAGCAGCCATATTCTGGGTGTAAAACCATACAGATTCAAGCCATATTTGGATGAGACACAGACCAGTGACCATCGTGGCAGTGACTCTGACAGCCCTGATGACATGTGCAGTGATGAGAATGATGGTAAAGACTCTCAAGGGAACGCCTGGACAACACATACTGGTAAATAGTTTTAGATCCATGGCACTGTGTAGTCATTTACATTGATTAATGATGAACATGTAAAATTAGACCTTACCCCCGAATACGGGGACAAAGTCTAATTTTACAGATACTCACGGCTCCTGTCTTCTAATCAATGAATGAAACAACACATCATATACGCCTCCGTAATCATCAGAATATCAGCAAATAATGTATCTAAGAGTTTCAGAACAACAAACACAGCCCACACAACAAGCCATTGTTCCCAAAGCGTCTATGGATCATAATGGAAATAAGTGTTTACACTTTCTTGTGTTATCCATGTATTTTTATGTATTTACTATGTGCATCGATCTACTAAATAAAGTAAATCAATCAGCGTGAAATGACAACTCCACAGAATCTTTGCTTTGTCTTATACTGTCCTTCATAAACCAAACGTAAATCTAGATTGCAACACACTCAATGAAAGTTCACACCGAGCTGAATACAGTGGTATAAAACTTGTGTGTATAACTTATGTATATAACTTATGTGTATAACTTTCAAAACTGCACACAGACAAACAATACAGAAAAATCACAACAACAAAACCCAGCAATGTTAACAAAGTTTGTCTTACCTTTTATGTTTCTCATCAAAAGTTGATCCATATTTTATTAAATCCATTTGATATACTTCCAACAACTATAAAATCACAACATTCTCTTCTTTTTGGACCATAACACCGTGATGAAAGAGATCAGACCTCGTACATAACAGCGTGTGCTTCCATGTTTCCGTCAATGAAGTGATGCGGCACAGCAGTGAATTGTCCATTTTTTCAAAAGATCGTAGTCCTTAGGAAATCTAAATAAACTAATACCGTACTCACGAGTATTCGAACAATAATCAGCCACACAACAATCAGGCATGACTGGTAATCCCACCACTTCCAGTCAAAATTCAGACACCGACATACAAAACACAATAGAAGTAGCTGGCAGCTGACGGAAACAGTCTGTTAGTGATGTCATATCCAGTTGATCCAGTTTTACGAATGCATTCACATTTTTTCTGGCATTTGATTCAAAATCAATAAATTCCTGGTTTGTGAGTTAGCATTTGATCAATCGTCATGTGTGGTACAATGCTTTTGATGTGATATAAATGATAACAATGTATTTTTCATGTCATACGCACTGTAGTTGATTAGTAGATTTGCATGTTTATGTTTTACATCAGATGCCCTTCCTGACACAACCCTCTCCATCATAATATGACCAGGTTCTTTTGTCAGTTGGTGTAAGTGTGTTTACCTTGACGGTTGTGACTGCACTTCCCGCAATCTTAGGAGTTTCATGTGATGTCGCTGTGAGCTCCGGTGTTACATCCAGGTTGGAATGATGATGAAGGGGTTATACATGCGGGTCAGAAGGACCAAGTCATGCATTGTACTGGAACTGATCTGTTAAAACACAAGTGGAATAAGGTCCACATCACTTTCAGGGACAGAAGAATCCACTGGACATTTACCGTCATGAGAAGCTTATACCTATAGGTTTTGATTGTGTAAGTGTTTGAACAACTGTCATCCTCATCAGTGTTGCAGTGTGCACTTTTATGCTCACTATAAAATACTGATGGAGACACAATCCATGTAAACCCTTTTGGACTAAACTGCTGACTCCTCAGTTTGTAATGAACAATTATGTCCTCTGTCATTTCTTTCTCATATGCATGATTTTTTTGTGCTGTTAGTTTAGACTTGCTGCACACCTTGGTTCATTTCCTAGTTCCATCAGTAATTTGGGCAGGTTAGAAAGGACTGTAGATCCTGATAAAGATATAGTCCACAGGCTGAAATTGCTGACCCCAAGTTGGCTGTTCACACACAGCACAATACCTGCCCTTTTGTGGTGTTTAGTGGGTGTCACATATACCAATTACAATTGGCCACATGCGTCCCATTTATGATCAAGTAGATTCAACATTCAGCACACCGTCATGTGAGCAAATTTAGGTGTGAATTTGTTTATTGAAACTTCAAAATTCATCCAGATAAAGCATCTTTGGAGATTTGGCCTGATGATTTTGGACATGACCTATCAATCTCTACATCATCTATCAGAAAGAAGAGACTTGAGTACAGAGAGTACACAGGGTGTACGTACATACATCACCAAGAACCGCTGGGGAAAGTACTGTGAATTAAATTTAATGGCAGATGAGGTACCTCTAAGTTCATTACTTCATTCATTACAAGTTGAATACTCACATTGTTAACATACTACAATAGCACAAATGAGTCTGAGACGCAACCATGGCTGCACCAGAGTAACTGAGAAGATGTCCTGTTCACATAGTAAAGTTTCTAAACTGTCATGGTTGTAGTGGACCTTCAGGTCATCAGTTCATAAGATCACAGAAATACTCAAGCACTGTATCATAAATAGATTTGACAGTCAGTCTCTCCCACGCACAATGTCCCAAAGAAGTTTACACTGTTGACTTCAGAGACCTGCCCTTGCTTGATTTTGACTGGTTTGTGACTGAGCACTGACTTTGAGATACACAGCTGTGTAAAAAGACACCCTTAACGCTGCAGGAAAAAAATGCTATGTGCTGTGGCCCTTTTGACTCTGAGGACACTGAGTGCAGTTAATGCTGAGCTCCTTAGAATTTGGCACTGGCCCTTCAACAATCTACAAAACTCTCTTCTCCTTAAGCTAGTTAAAAAGACTATGAGAAGATAGAGATGACTTATTTCTCCTCCTGGAGAACTCCTTTAACACTTTCCTCGTTATTTCAAACACAATAGTCGAAGTTTTCTCTTTATGTCTGGCTTGCACATCTTATTATCTCCATCTCTCCAAGGCAATTTCCAAACAATGTGTCATTTATCCCCTCTCTCTGTGCCTGCCATCATCCTATGTGTCCGCCAAACTGTCAGAAGATCTGCCTACCTCACAGTCTGCACAGCCTTTATTGTGAGGAAGAATAGTCTGCCTGTCCTGCATTTCATTTGTCTGCCTGGTATTGTGTCTGTCAGAGTCACTGTCTTGACTTGACAGACACACCTGTTTGTTAAGTGCTAAGCAGTATTCCTCCTGTCTTGCTCCGTTCGTGCAGTTTATACAGTAAGTCTGTTGGACGGCTGACACACTACCTGTCTGATAATCAATGAGACACAGAGTACAGGCCCTCGGTGCTTTGACCTCGCCTGGTGTAGGGTCCATGTCCTGACTTCATCTATTTGCAGATGACGATAACAAAGAGTCTATGTCCTGCATAATAGAAGTCAGCTATGAAGCCTTCACTCATCTTCAGCACTGTCTTACTAATCATCATTTCATAAGCATCTGACAGGTCAGTCTGTTTGTGACATATTCAGTAGTTGTACAGTAGTTTGTGGTTTCTCCAAATCTGAGGCTATGGTTCACAGATTCAAATGTCCATTCTGTTACTTTTAGACAAAAAGAAAAATAAGTATGTCTACAAGGCTGCAAAAAATACTATGCGAACTCCTTATGAACTACATGACACATGATAAACATTTTACCTGCAATACATTAAAATCTATTTGTTTATTATTGTATTGAGTTCTGTATATTTAGTGGTTGTTTACTTGCTTATTTTGTTCATATTTGCTCATTTTACAGATTACATTGTTATTTTTGTTCATCTCTCTTCTTTTTTTAATTATTTTGTTGATTTATGAGAATTTCCTTCACTTGCCTGATTGTTATTTTTCATTTCAGTTCATTGGATTATTTCATGTATTATGTTTGCAATATTTTTTCATTTATTTGACTATTTTGTTTATTTTGGTCATTATCCTGCTCATTTTGTGTTCATTTTCTTTGAGTTGATTTATTATTTTAGTCCTTTGGTTGAATTTTTGTTGTTGTTCATTTTTCTCTTTGTGTTGTTTGTTTTTTGCTTATTTTGTCATGTTTTTGTTATTTACTTGACTATTTTGTTCAATTTTGTTGATGTATGGATTATTTTCTTCATGTTGTGCATTTTCTTCATTTTATCCAAACATTGTTCATGATTTAATTGATTTTGTTTAGTTCATTTTCATTTACTGTACCACCGAGCCACTGTAGAAGGGCCCTGGAGCCACAGGTTGTCTGGGGAGACACTACCAACAGCTGATCAATAATGTTAAACAATCAAAAAAGGTGTTCAATTTCCCTTAAGCACATCAACTCTTTAATTAAACTAATATTAAAAACTACTAGTGGGCAAAAGTCTTCAAAATGCATATTATATAAGATAATGAAAATGTACCTACTGACTGTCATATTTAGATGTCTTGCATGGAAAGTTGTATATCTGTCCTAGTCAACTACATTAGTTATTGGTGTTAAGTCTTTAGACCCTTTTAACTTATGCTCCTAACAAATAATTCATATTGCACAACAAAAAAAGTGAAACGACAGTATTCTAACCTTGGTATTGATAAAGAAATTTTATAGCTTGGCATTACTCAGAAAAATGTGCCTTGAAACAATTTTGTGCCTGAATATGAACTGAAATTATCTAGTTCCCATAAAAATCATAAAAACAATGCGTCGCTGTTACTTGACAACTAAGTGGATTTCTGTGGAAAATATGTATTCACTTATCTTTTCAGTTGTCACAAGCTGTAAGTACCGCTCTGGCGGCAGCTGCAGAAAAGACAACACTCTTCTTTTCTGCTCTAGCAGCTTCAAAAGAGAAAAGGCTGTGGCAGTTAGTGAGACATTTCTCAGGCAGCCTTTTCAACACATGCCCTTGCTGAGAAAGTTTCATCATCTGCGATTTGTGCCAAGACTTTTAAACGACTTAAAAGGCCCCTGCCCTCAGACCTCCACCTGTCACTGTGCTCATAAGGAACTAAGAGCTCAGAGATGGAACTTGGCTGTGGCCCACACAAGCAACAGAGCTAATCTGCAAAATCATTGAATCATTTCCAAAACCACCTTTGTCGAGCAAAATGTCATCCACAATCATCCAGATTGAAAAAGGCAGGGAGGCTTAAGAGCTGAGGCTTCTCAGTGGTGTTTAAAGTTACTGTCAGTAAACTGGAAGAGTGAGTGGAAATCCACAAAGTTTGCTCTATAGGTCTTCAGGGCCACATTTAGAAAGGTACATTATGGTATTTACAGCACTGCCACTACATGCACACCCGTTGGGCACCACAGTGACGTGGGGGCACCAAGGGGGCCAACCAACCCCCACTCTTTATTCCCTCGATATAATGCCCTGTAACTGCCCTCATGGTGCAGTGTGTTGCACAAACGAAGTGGGGCGGGTGAACCAGCCTGTTTTCATGACTGGTATCACGTGACACCTGATTGGTCATCTCGCACTGATTGATTTGTCACTGAGAAAATCACATTTCCTGCGTCAGACTTACAGCAGTAGATACCACTCTGACCCAGGTAAATTAACTAATGCTAGATGTGAGAAAAATCAAGACTTAATTTACATTACTGGTCAAAAGTCTTAAAATAAGGAATAAATAAAGCAGGTATGAAACAATTTCTTAACGTAGTGCTATTTTATTACTGATTATCATTACCCATGCCCGACTCCTCGGCATGGGTAGGGCAGTCAGTCTGTCTGTCTGTCTGTCTGTCTGTACCTATGTTCGCACTATAACTTAATAATAGGGCTGTTAACATGAATGTGTTAATCCGGATGAATTCATTTGCATGATTAATTAGATAAAAAATGTTAACGCTATTGTGACAGCCCTCTGCAGGTCCTGTTGTGTGTGTTAGTGTATGATTCCTGGATAGGGAAAGTGGCATATTCCCTTTGGACTATGTCAGTTTGTTATTTTTTGTAGTGTTGCAGTTAACAGGGTGGCAGCTTTGCTCAGGAGCACGCCGTGGTTACGGGGAGGTTGTTATATTATAGTTGCCTTCCGGACTGCCAGTATTTAGTGCATAAAACCCTGCCACTGCATGAAGACTAGGGCTTGAGCTGATTGACAGGTAAGTTTTATCAGGCAGGTTCTAGGCTAGAGGGATCATGTACTGAGTTGTGACTCTGATTTATCATCTTATCTTTTTTGGTGAGCAATTCATTCGCAGAGGCTCGTCATTTTCAATCATGTTTGATATAGTAACTGATTTTTTGGGGGGGCCCAGGTGTTGATTTTTTGGACTGATGCACATGTGATCAGATTCAAAACTGCTGACCACTTTAACATTGTCATTCCCGATAAACGTCTGAAAGAAAATGCTAAGAGTGTTTAAAGAGTTGCCGGAAGAAATTGCTGTTGCACCTGCGTCTGCTGATTGTCCTCCGCCGCTCCCCGCATCCGGCCGTTTAATGTTTGAACAGCAAAAACAACTTAAACACCAGGCAAAAAATGCAGAGATTGAAAAACAGTTAGCTGTGGAGAAAATGCGCGTTGAAACAGAACAGGCAAAGCTGTCAGTAGAACAATATGAATTCGATCTCATTAAAGGTGGTAAGTTGAGTGAGTCTTCTGTGGATCATCTCCCCTGTCTGTCATCTCCTGGTAGGCAGCAGGAAAAGAGTTTGGATATTTTAAATAACCGGAGGTTGTTACCACAGTTTAATGAAAGGGAACCTGAGGTGTTTTGTTCTTTGTTAGAGTGTGAGGCCGGAGTCTGCGCGCACCTTAATCCTGCAGTGTGTTTTGACAGGTAGAGGCAGGAGGCGAACTCTGCTCTGTTCAACCAACACAGTCGCAGTTATGCTGCTGTTAAATCAGCTGTATTCAAGTCATATGAGCTTGTCCCTGAGGTGTACTGTTAACAACAGGAAGATTAAAAATTAAGTCAATAATTGAGACAAAATTTATGACTAAATTGACCGACATTTTTGTCAACAAATAAAAGACGAGACCAAAATAGATAGTGACAAAATCCAATCAAAAGGAGGGAAAGCTTTGAGGAGAAGATAAAAGAGCCACTCAAAAAATAGAAGAGGCGGGACTGGATGAGAAGAGAACCAATTAGATTGCCTTATTCAGCGGTGAGGCGGAATTTGCTACTGTTTTGAACATGTTCCCGGGAAGGCAACAGACAGAGAAGATGATAAAAAGATGAGAAAATGTCCACGACTGGGGACAAAAACAAGACAAGAGACGAAGAGACAATGATAAAAAGATGAGAAATGTCCATGACTGGGGACATTTGTGGCCCATTTCATGTTTGACAACAATGAAAACAAGACAAAATGTAAAGCGTGCGAACAGAACACAACAAATATTAAGAGACATTTTACAGAATGACCACACGGATCTTTCTTCAAAGGTAAATTCATTTAGTCTTTATTTTGTTTTATTGTGTGAAATGTAATTGTATAAAAACTGCAGTTCACCAACATTGTTGTCGCCTTAAAATGTGACGAATTGATTTATTGGCGAGTTGAGTAAAATAAATTGTCACCTTCATCACATTAGAAACACGTAATGTTATGTTAACGATATGATTCAAATGTCATTGATGCCATGTTATAATGTGTTACTTGTTAAATGTTTGGATATTATTAGATTAGTGTCATGTGAAACTATCATTACAAAAAAAATGATGAAAACTTGTGTTACTTTTGACCCACCTCACGACCAACTTCTTTAGTATTTACTGCTTCAAAGTCAGTTTAAATGTTAAAGTATAAGTCTTTACACATTTTGAAACAAATTACATTAGTTACTGATGAAAACAATGAACCAAGT
>JAQQAE010021175.1:0-10521 GCA_029823295.1 Pseudamia nigra | reverse complement strand
GGAATGTGGTCATCCCATACGTGGCTGGTGTGTCTGAAAAACTGAGGAGAATTTTCAACAAACACCACATTCCTGTATATTTCAAACCTGGTAACACCCTAAGGCAGAAGCTGATCCACCCTAAAGAAAAAATACCCAGACGCCAGCTGGACAATGTAGTTTATTCAGTCTGATGCAGTGAAGAATGCTCAGAACCGTATATTGGGGAAACCGAACAATCGCTTCAGAGGCGATTGGCCCAACACAGGAGAGCCACTGCCTCAGGACAGGACTCTGCAGTCCACCTGCATCTCAAGGACAAGAAACATTCCTTTGAGAACAACAGTGTTCAGATCTTGGCCTGGGAAGATCAGTGGTTTGAGTGAGGAGTGAAAGAAGCCATTTTTGTAAATAGGTAATGACCCTCTCTGAATAGAGGGGGAGGCCTAAGACACCATCTTTTACGCTCTGTGCTGCAAACTCTACCCAGCCAAACTACAGCAAACTTCCTAGGTCATTCACACCCCCACTTCTGTCTCCACAGAGTGAAACTGTCAACGACCCTCCCCCCACACCCCTGCATTGCTCAGGGACAGGAACCCTAACGACCCTGGCCCAGGTGAAACTAACACCTTTTAGGATGAAAGGGTGGAGTCCTGAGCCACAGAGCATAAATTCTGGTTGCCTGTATGAGACAATTTAAAACTGAAGAAGCTTCCTGGATATGTAGTGAAATGTCTTCAAACCAAATTTCCAGTGCAGTCGACAGAAGGAAAACCACACACCTCGGATACCATGACCTGTATGACTGAGAATCTTCACAGACATAAATGGAAATTGCACATAACTCTCATTGGTTTGTTGTTTATTATGCAAAAAACACTCCCACGAATAATTCAGTAGAGAAACTCTGTGTTTGGACAACACGCCAGGCGGATGGCTCATACTCACCCTGACAAGATAATTAACCTGACCTGGCCACACACACCCCCTGGCCACACCCCCAATGATCACAGACTTTGAACTATTGACTCTGAGCTTTAGACATCCAAAATAGAGCCCCCAGTCCCTTTAATACTTGTCAGTGTAATGGTATTCTGTCTCTTCTTCTCCTTTCGGCTGCTCCCCTCAGGGGTCGCCACAGCAAAATACCAATGAGTCGCATGTATGATCTGGCATAGGTTTTTTACGTCAGATGCCCTTCCTGACACAACACTCACAACAAGGGACAAACTCCTTTGGTATTCTGTCTCTGCCATCATTAAATTATTTGATCCATGAGGTACACCATTTGACCATATGAATTAAGAATAAATATAAGTAAGCGCAGCAACAAATAGCTAAACGGCTCGGAGCCACACATCTTGAAAGCAGTATGTGTGCTCTGTGTCTCTGTCAGTATTCAGTGTTTTTTCCCTTTACAATTCAATTCAGTTTTATTTGTATAGCGCCAATCATAATTGACGATTACCTCTAGGCGCGTCACAATTCAGGCTGAGACCTCAAGACTATCCAGAGAGCAAACCCAACAGAACCACCGAGAGCAAGTCAAGGGTGACGGAGGGAGGGAAAAACTTCCTTTAATGGAAGAGAATAACTTCCAGCAGAACCGGCGGCTCAGGGTAGGCGGCCATCTGCCTTGTACGGTTGGGGTTAGTGGACATAGAGACAAAAGAAAAAAGTAGAACTAGAACAACAAACAACACCAATGGATGGCATCGACAGACAATCTTTTCACTTAAATACGAGATCCACTGTCCTAACGGTCTCATTCAGCACATGTCAATATCATTTGTTCTACTTTTAGCCACAGGAATCGATGTCACACTAAATATGGATTTTGTCTGTTGAAACCAATAGGTTCTGACTGTTATGAGTTTATACTGTGCACAGTTTAGGACCGCCAGGTTGCACATGTGAAAATCAGCCTTAATAAAAAAATATTTCCATTTCAAAAGCTTTTTGGATCTTCTTCAAAAAGCATATTTTAAATATGCAACCCAATTTTTCTTCACTACATTTTGTTATGGGCTGAATAGGAAGCTAGACTGGATGATGTCAGTGTTGTAGAGCAATTAGGCTAACTTTAACAGACAAGTGATAAATGCAGAGCTATCTTGTCTTTCTATTGATGCAGTCTGGAGAAAAAAAAGCCACTGTCTCTTATTCCACTGCATTCAAGATATTTAAATGCGACTATATTTATGCTATGAACAAACGTAAAAAAAGAATCTGTTTTCCCATCGTTATCCCATGTAGAAAAGATTTTGAAACAGCATGTACACATCCAAGGCAGATGAGTTTTGGAGAAAATATAGCTGAGCTGTTAAAAATTTAGAAGGCGGAGCTGGATGGACTCATGACCTCAAATATTTATAAAATCCTGGCTGAGAAGGACGGCATGAGAAAAAGCAAAAGGAGGATAAAAACAGAAGCAGATGCAGTGATCGACGGGAAAAGAAGAGGATGAAAGAGAGAGAAATGGTAAAGAGGGAAAGATCTGTGGGTGAGAATGAAAGAGAGACAGCATAAGCAATAAAAGTGGCAGGGAGAAAAAAGGCGAGATGGATGAAAAACCTGTGCACCCTGTCTCCCTCTGAGGGGTGGAGGAACACAGCTTGGCTCTCCACAGTAAACCTAGAACCCGCCGCAACCACAACAAACCACAGGCAGCCTGGCACACACACACATAAACACAACAACGGCGGAGTGCTAAGCCTGCACAACTCGCTTTTCACGGACACGTCGCTACAGACTGAGCCTTCCTGCTGTGATTGACAGCTTGGAAGAAACCACTCAGAGCCACAGGCAGAGGTAAACCATAAACCCAGACTAACGCCGGGTGACTGACACTGATGTGAAAACCACTTCCCATGATTGGCAGCTCAAGTGAACTTCTCACTCACAGGAGGGGAGAGGACAGTCGTGGATCAGTCGCATGTTTTAGATGCCATGTGAGCAGCCAGACCCTGTTTCCCCTCCGTCTAGAAGGCTATGTTCACACTACAGGCAAAAGTAGACCAAATCTGACATTTCTGTTTATTGGCAACTCGTTTCATTTTTTGTCATGACAGTGTGAACAGCTCAAATCACATTCAATTTGATCAGATCAAAGAAACTTCTATGCATTGTCCCTAGTCAGACACAGGTCAGATGGTTTGCAATGTGACTTTAGTGTGAACAGTCAGATCAGAAAACATGCGACTTGTATGATTCATAACCACTACACTGAAAGAAGTTCATCACATACTACAGAGATGTTCAAATGAGCTGAAAGCTTAACAGTCAACACGTCTAATATACCCACAGCTGGTTTACGATTGTTCATGACTAAATTTTAATAGAATATTGAAACTGTCTTATTTTATATCTTTTCCTAAAATTGTGTCGTGCTATACTGGCTTTCGACATCCAGATTCAAAATTAGAGATATGTGCATTTATATCTGTGACAGTCAAACGGTACATTTTAACCCTATTGCAGACTCATTGATTTTTACCCAGATTGTATAAGGTTTTAGACAGGGGCAATTATTTATTTGTGAACTGAAAGACATGCCAAGTCATTTATCAATTTACAGTGGTTAAATGACAGATATATTAAGTATACTACTAGGGACAAAGACCACAAATTAGCTCAAGCTAGCGGTCTTATGTACATCACATTTTCACAGACGTTGCTTAGATGCAGCATATGTTGCTCCAAAACCTGTTTGTACATTTTAGCATTAATGGTGCCTTCACAGATTTGCAAGTCACCCATGAGGGGCACTAACTCACCCCCATACTATCACAGAACTTGAACTTTGCGCTGAAAACAATCTGGATGGTCCTTTTCCTCTTCAGCCCAGAGGACACAATGTTCATGTTAAATAAATAATTTGATTTGTCCATAAATAATTTGAAATGTGGATTTATTATACACAGCACACTTTTCCACTTTGCATCAGTCCATCTCAGAGAAACCAACAGTGTTTTGTGTGTAGTTGATATATGGCTTTCACTTTGCATGGTAGAGTTTTAACTTGCACTTGTAGATGTAGTGATGAACTGTGTTAACTGACGATGCTTTTCTGAAGTGTTGCTTTACAAAATGATTTCTGTTTTTAATGCAGGGGTTGTTGGTTTTCGGCCTTGCTGCTTATTTATAGAAATTTCTTCAGATTCTCTGAAATTTTTGATGATATTTTGGACTGTAGATGATGAAATCATCTACACAGGTAATAGAGTATATTAGTATCTTCACTGATGGAAGCAGTGTTAACAATTCTAAAACCTGTATTTGTGGGTCTGTGCAGGACTGTCTACCTTTGAGAACATGATGTGAACAATCAAACAAAGAGAAATTTGATCTGAGTAAATCTAAACTAAACACTAAAGCTGGTAGTGTGAATATAGTCCAAGACTCCTTGAAGAGAGCTAGGAAATGATACAAACTAAGCTCAAAATGCATGTTGTGTATCAATGTGTGACCATTAACCTGAATGAGGGGAGGTCACAGAAAAGTCAAGATAAACACAGCCATAACCTCCTCCACAGGGCAGCGTCTTCAGTGTAAAAGCCTAATAAGCTTGTCATAATAAATGCCACTGAGGCATGCTCAAGGCTCTGGGATGTATCTTGCTGAAGGGTGAAGAAAAAAAATAGAAAAATGTTTCTCTTATGAGAGTGTCAGTCATAAGAGGAGTGCAACTTAATCTTCAGAAAAAACCAACATACTTCTACGCTGACATGCTGAGAAAACACCCAACAATGTTTTTACGACATTTCTCAAAAGCTCAAGGTTATATTTAAAACCTGCTGACACTGTGTGCATGAAAACATTTAGTGTGGAAAATATGCAACATTTGAGGAATAGATCAACAACAAATTGACCTTGGCAGAGTAATGCAATCATAAAACAGACTTTTTAACAACAACAGGGATGTGCATACAGGAGAAAAAGAGCCGTCTCAAACTGATCTCATAGCAGTGGTGTTAGTATTAATGCAATTTACTCATCAGGTACTGGACTGAAATCACAGATCCAGCATGATTAGTGTGATGTTTAACACTTACAAATGAGGAAAGAAATGCAGGCTAATAGCCAAAATGCAATGGCACAATAAATAAATTGCTAACCCATTGAACCAAAGCATTCAGTATATTCTCCCATAATTCAGTGAGTTGACATGAGATGAGACAGTCTGCAAGTGAGCAACCTACTAATGCCCAATTCAGGCTGCAAGCCCAAATCTGTATTAGACTATTCAATTTGACCAATTAATGAGCACAACAGCAATTTCAACTGGTAGAATTGGGAACACTGGGCTCCAATAGAGGATGATCACTCATTTGGAATTGCTGAAAAAAACAACAACCCTGGAATCACCTCTTTCTGTTTGTTTTAATGTTTAGTTTTAGATTTATGATTTATGGCTTTGGCTTTGGTGTTCAGATGTGTATATTTAGGTACTGTTTATGTGTTTATTTTAATATATTTAGATATTCATTCCTGTGTATGTTATTACCTTCATGCACTCAGCACATACCTCTGCCAAGGCAGCTCAGTTTGTCTTCATGTTGAAAACCTACCATTATCATTTGAACCTATGCTCATTTCCCTAACAATGTTATTGCACCAAAAATAATATTCTTCAATTTTGTCTAACCCTCATTATTGGATTCTTTGACCATGAAAACCTACCATTAACATTTAGAATCACATGCATATCATAATTAGCAATAACAGTTATTCACCAAAAACAATATTTGCATGATGGTAGTTTTCTTCTGGATCTAGCTTTAAAAAATATTGAAGATACATCAAATCTGTGTACACATTAATGAATCATCAGACTTCTGCTACAATTTAGTGACAGAAACCTTTAAAAATCTTTTGGATCCAGACAATGATCCAGACCAGCGTTTTCCAGTCCTTAAAGATCTAATTCAAGAAACAACCTGGTTTGCATCAAGTCTGAACAAAGTAGAACAGTTGGTTAATTCAACATGTCTGTTGTTTGGTGATATATGAGGGAGACAGCAACTTGTATCGGTGTGTAAAGCCGACACCCTGAGGCCTGGACGCTGCGCATTACTGTACAATACTGCCAATTTAATTAAACATGTTTAATTAAATCAAAGAACACTGTTGGATAAGAATAGAATAAAAGTGGATGGGTACGTCTCTACATGAACTAGTGATCTTTACATTGAATCATACCATATTTCTCAAGCGACTCCATCATTCGTTTCACTTAATTAGATATTTTCTTATGATTTGCTGTAAATACAAACAATAAACAAATGCTACCACGCATACGCACTTACCTATTATTGGATCCCTCCTTCTCTTTTCTAACAATATACATTAGCCTTTCAGCCACACTGTTTTTCCCAATGTAAACTATTCCCATTACTGAGCTTTAATTAAAACCACACAAACTGTCCTTTAATGGAATCAGTGCAACACAAATCGAAACTCATTAACTCACAGAAACTCTCAGACTGAATAAGGCGTGCTGAGATAGTGTAGCTTTACAGTTTTAGTGTATGCATAAGATGAGTTGCATAATTAGAAGTGATAGTGATCACCTTTGAGGTAAATGAGAGCAGCAGTGGAAAAGCACACTCACCTTATTCTCTCCCTCGATGACAATGACGGGCACTGAGGTGGCGGGCCAGCGGTGTTTAGCAGGAAGAGGCTTGTCACAGTTCCACAGGACGATGATCTTAAACATACAAAAAGAACAATTTTATCAGCTGTGCCAAATGACTCCAGTACATTCAATTTGATTTCTATAATTTTGTGCCATAACTAAGAACAAGTACGCAGCTTGTTGTTGAATCAACCCTGTAAATGTGACATTTACATGCCCCTCAGCCAGAAAATGTCACCTAATAATGGGCTGATTGAATTTTATGGAGCACAGCAGGTAACTGCAGAGATAACGCATTTCAAATTATGTATTAGAATAGTTTGGAAGATTAAGGACATAACAAATCAGATTAAATTATCAGCAGGGACACCGCTTTCATTTACAGCAATGCGCAAAAGTTTTAGGCACTGTGAGTTTGTTATTTTAGCAGATTATAATGACCACAGACATGCATTTGAATCAAGTGTTACCTCCCTTTGCACAATACAGACACAAAATATGACATTTAGTGACTTTTTCCCGTCCCAAGATATTTAGTTCTGATTTTTATGTGTTTATACTGTGCACATATTTTCTGTATTTTTATTTACAGTTCTACAAAAACAACAAACCAAAACTGGATATTTGCAAGGTTGACCCTCATACTGATCTTAGCAGAGTCGAGTCATTTTTGTACGTGTGTGGTCAGTATAAACTTCATAACAAAATAAGACAAGGCAACAAACCTAAGGTGCCTAAAACGTTTGCACAGTACTGTACCTGTAACTATAAGTGCAACAAGTATACAAATCCTTTAAGTATAGTGACACCCTGTGAATATACTTCTGTTGTACAATTTTCATTAATCAGGCATGTTGAAGAGTGATGGAGAGGCAGCACTCGGGCTTCCATTACAACCGATGCATTGTTTTCATAAAACTATACATAGTGAAACAGCCATATGTACGTCACACACACACACACACACACACACACACACACACACACACACACACACACACACACACACACAAGTGCTTAAATCATTCAAGCCCCTTCAGGTTTTACATCCTTCGGCCACACTGTCCAAATCCAGTCCAAACCGATCATCTCAAGTCAATGCAAAGGCCGGCGTACACTGTGCATTTTCAGACCCGATTTGCAGCTGCAAAAGCCCCTGACATTTTCATGTGATTTCAGCCAGAGATTGTGCCTCACATCCCCTGCTGTTTTAAAACCAGACTGAACCCTCAGAGCCTTAAATCATGCGTCGGATGGGTTTCAAACATGTTTGAATTCAATCCGATCTCTGTGCATTTTCTCTGCTTTTCACCTCCTTGTGTGTGTGTGGCAACGGAACAGCAGCAGGAAACAGTGATTGAAATCAAGAAGAAAGCAATAAACAACACAGTAATATCATATAGTGGAGCTAAAATGTTACATTTGGCTAAAACTTTAAACATTTCCACACAGACAGGCAAAGGTATATTAATGTAGTATTATTAGAGCCCCATGTTTGTGTGTGTAGATGGGCTGGGTGTTGCTCCGAAAGGGAAGAGAGAAAAGAAACAGGAAAAAAGAAATCAGAATGCAAAGATAGGGGAAAAAACAGTCTTTCTGCCTGGCATTAATTAAAAAAGGTTTGGTGTGTCTGTTTTCACTCGTATGGTGTACTATGGCACAATCGCAAGTGGATGTTGGAACGCACAGTACACGCTGAATTTGCGTGTGTTTGCAGCCGAAACAATCGCACAGTGTACGCCAGCCTTAAGAGACATGCACACTAACAAACCTATGCTCGTCACAGGGGCCAGAGGAGGCTGACATCAAACAACAAGATGACCCTGGACTCCAGAATGTCACAAATAACTGGGTGAAGGGTGGCAAAAGTAAAAAACAGTTTTACAGTGATTTGTAAGGTTGTTAAAAAGCAACACAGGTTTATTTTATGCGTCACACATGAAAAATGGTGACACAGGGATATACTGTATGTTCTAAGATGACCAGAACTCAGAAATTTTCTTAAAGTATCACCTCTTATGAAAAGTGACAAAATGCACTACAATCATCAATATTGGTGTTTAATATATGGTGCTTCTTGGTTCATGTTGTTGCTATTACTGTCTTCATTTGAATTACCGTAGTTTACTTGCTGCAGGGTAGTTAATTTGTAATGCATCGTATTCTAAGGTGTACATTCTGTCATTGTCCTGTGACCAGTGGTTTTTTTGGTAAAGAGTCAACATGTTCTTATCAAATGAAGCCTGTTTTCAGTTTTGTGACAATGCATTTTCCACAAAAGGAACATTTTGTTCTTTGGTTTATTACAAAAATTCAAAATCACATTTGCTGATCTGAGGGAAGGAAATTAAAAAACAGTAACTGTAAAGGAGCAAATAGTAAAGTACAATATTTGCATGTGGATGGGGTGTACAAGTATTAAGCTGCACAAAATGGACTATTATGAGTCCCTCAGACTCATCATGCTGTCCACCTAACAAGGAAATGTAATTAAATTCTATCACTGCCTGCAACATGTCTCTGAATACATTTCCCAGCCCATAAACCTTATGTTCCCCCTCAATCATAATATTCAACACAAAGTTCTCATGTTCTCGAGCAACTGAAATCATGTTTTGTATTTTTTGACTGCTGTTCAGTGACCTAGAGGCCTGCTGGCATGGAAGAGTCCCGTTAAGTCAACCTCACAGACCACTATGACTGCAGACCTCGTTAACATTTCATGAGGAGCACACACACACACACACACACACACACACACACACACACACACACACACATACATGACTGTTGAGTGACCTCTGACACACAGGCACACCTTTACATCACGCTGATCTTCTAAGTTAATTTGAAATAGAAAGTTGTGGGGATGGCCTTTCACTTATGAACATACATATTTAATGACACAAACTGTGATACTACTGTATCTAAAGTCACTGTCATAAATACCAGCAAATTGTCTGTGTTAACCCTTTCACGCATGGTGTCCATTACACTGTACAGGAACAAGGTGACATTAAAATTATAGCAATTTAAAAATGAAGGCAAAAATCCAAGCAAAATGCAATAAGACAGTGAGTATTTTATACATAGATAAGAAGCAGAAGAATACAAAATATTAAAGAAAATGAATAAAAGTGAAGAAAATCAGATGAAAAATCAGCAAAACTGTCAAAAAATGAAAAAAGTGAACAAAATCAGAAGAAAACTGAACAAAACAAATGAAAACATTGAGAAAAAAGTGAAGAAAATCAGAAAAAGTGAAAAAAGAGTGAATGAATCAGAAAAAATGAACAAAATAATAAAAAAAGACAAAGTGAACAAAATCAGGAGAAAAATGAGCATCAGAAAATATGAACAAAAAAGACAAAGTGAATGAAATTAGAAGAAAAATTAACAAAACAATGAAAAAATCTCAAGAAAAATCAACAAAAAAAAAAGAAAATGTGAAAAAAAAAAAATCAGAAGAGAAATGAACTAAATCGGAAGCGAAATGAACAAACCTATGAAGAAAATGAATCAGACTGGATGCAAAAAAGAAAACAAAATAACAATAAAAATAAACAAAATGAGCAAAATAATCAGGAAGTTGTGAACAAAGATGAAATATTAACAAAATAAGACAAATGAACCAAACAGAAAAAAACTGCTTTAAAAAATTTACAAAAAGAACAAAAAACAAAACGTTCAAATTATGTGGTTGAGTCATATTTTTAATACATAAACAAATAGTAACTAAAGCATAATTACAGGCCGTTCCCGGGTTACGCGGTACTCGGCCTACGCCAATTTCGACTATACGACGCCAGAGTCTCGTCCGCCATGTTGTCTCCAGTCGCCGCGTAGTGTAGAGTGTCTGTGTTTGTGCTACATAATTTTCTCGGTATCCTCGCTTTTTTCAC
>JAQQAE010021174.1:0-10521 GCA_029823295.1 Pseudamia nigra | reverse complement strand
GAGCAGTGGATGATGGATGGAGAGCACAGCTTCACGGTAACCAGGAGGATGCGCCATGCAACTTTCCTGCAAGTCATCGGATAGATCGACAATGCACAGACTTGAGTGACAAACAAAACCATCATGTCGGGATTCAGAAAGGCTGGAATAATTGGAAATGGACCTCATGCTGAGTCTGACGACAGCCACATGGAGGAGGAAGTGACGCTTCGTCTACCTCCGGAGTTGTTCAGATGCAACACCGAGGATGAAAAGTTTAAAGGATTTAGCGATTAGGAGTGAGATTTTGATTTTGATGAACTTGTTATATTATGTCCTTTATGCTATAGTTATGTGAATAACTGTTATTTACGTTAAAATACGAGACACCCATTCAGCCTGTTGTTCTTTATTCTATTATTACTATAACTTGCCTTTCAAGATGAAATGTCTGTTCTTGGTGTCATATTTTGTCAAATAAATTTCCTCCCAAAAATGTGACGTATAGTCCAGTACAGGGGTGGGCAACGAGGGCTGATGTCCTGCTTGTTTTCCAACGGCCTCTTCCCTACCTGTTGTCTCTTCCCCACCTAGTGTATCTTCCAGCTTCTGATTGACTGAACACACCTGGTCCAGGTCATTAACAGTGAGTAGGGCAGAGAGAGCTGGAAATCATGCAGGGACACCGGCCCTCAGGACCTGGAATTGCCCACCCCTGGTCCAGTGCAGCTTATATACATTTTTTTCTTCTTCATTATGCAATTTTTGGCTTGTGCGACTTAAACTCAGGAGCAGCGTATAGTCTGGAAAATACTGTATTTGGTTTTCAGTTTTGATCATTTATTTATCATTGTATATGTTATAATATGTGACTTTCGTCAATGGACAAAGCCACAGGAGCCACTGGGGAGGGGCTAAAGAGTCACATGTGGCCCTGGAGCCGCAGGTTGCACACTCCTCCTTTAGAGCACATATTCCCAAAGACTGGTCCTCAAGAAATTTGTAACCCAAAATAAAGTAAGGTGCATGTGCTCAGGATGTGCAAATGAGACTCGACATGAAACAGACTTTACTTGGTTAAATTATTATTGAATTGACAGACTGTTGAAAAAGCCTGTTTAAAAAAATGTCACAGTAAAATCTTCCTATCAATTGTGGGTTTGTGAAGAGCAGTTCAAACAAGGAGCCTCGTTATTGCCCCCCTCCCCCCCCGGGTGGGCTGTGTTGAGTGCAGCTCAGGCTCAGTTAAAAATAAAATAGTGACCTGTCAATCATAGCGACTATGCCTTTAATAATGCATGAACATCAGCCTCTGCATTATTGTATAAAAATTCACTCAAGTGCAAAAGTTAATCAAGCCCAAAATAGTTACTTTTGCCGGGTTGTATACATGCTTGTTTCAAAGCAGTGTAGTCTGATGACCCCAAAAATGTCTCATCCTGGAGTTATTTTGATGCCTCAATGTTGTTTGACTTCCCTGATGAGCACCTGTCTACCTTTTTCCATCAGTGAAGACTATTAAAATGAGATGTAATTGTGGAAAAAGAAAACCCAGAAGTACACGTGGGTTTTACTTAATCCTGCATGAACTTTTTTAAAGCATATTTATATTCACTTGAGGTCCTTGGCTGAAAATTCTCATATTCTCAATTCTCATAGCTAAACCCATCTTTCTGTCTTCTAGCTGCTGGATGCCTTGGAACTCTCCCAGAGTCCACTGCTGCTCAAACTCATGGCAGGGATTCTGTGTCGGGACAAAAAACATATCATGGAGGAGCAATTCCAGATCTGTTTCCAAAGAATCGCTAAACGGCAAGTCAAATGTTCACAGCCTTTCTTTTTGTCACCTGTTACATTGTATTAGATTATGCAGGTGTTGCCTTTCTCACCCATGTTTGTTACTAAACAGGGCAGGCAAAGAGCAGCAGCAGCAGCTACTGTGCACCATATATGAAGTGATTCAGAAGGGTGATGTGCCGATGATCTCCATGCTCCAGGCCATGATGGATAGAGTTCTGCTGCCTATCGCCTCTCACTGCAGCACCAAAGCCCTGAACGAATTCTTTGTGGGAAATGTCTCAGATATCATCACTTTGCTGATTTCCCGCTTCACTAAGGTACTAAAGGCAAAGTTTGTAACATGTCCCAAAAAAGATGATATAGACACCGTATTAGAATCTATTTTCAACTTTACTCTTGTATTGGTCTTCACTCAGTGCTTTGGGGCAGTGTAATATAAAAAGCAACTTGAGTTGAAGTCATAGCAAAGCATGAAGACAAACGAAGTTGATTTTTTTTTGTTGTTGTTATAGTTCCCTCTAGACCTTTCCTAGATATGCGGACGGTGTGGACGATTGTACTGTATGTATGCTTTGCAGTGTAAATACTTTGAAAACACCTATTTGTTTATTTCATGGCTTGTTTCTGTATTTAAAAACAAGGGAACAAGTTACACTCTTTAATTAATCATTAATTATGGCTTTAAAGGTGTGAAGTATGGACATCTGCTCTGATAGGCTCAAATAATTTTTGCTGATTTTTCCAAAGAGGATTTGCGAGTTGGGTTTAACAAAGATACAAATGTATAGTTTGTCAGAGACTTTGTTAGCTTCTACCTTTGTACAGAGGAGTTACACTTAAAATGCATCCAATTTGAACGACTTTTGTCATTTGATGTAAAAATCCCATTTATTTTTAATTTTAGGTACAACCCTGGTAGATGGTACATTGACATATTGCTGCCTTCTGCTGGCCTGTGGCATGCACGTGTGTTGCAGTCCGGGATTGAGTTGCTATGTCGTTTTACCCCCCAACCCTAGGGGTGGTAAAATATTGATTCAGCGCAATTCTGTAATACTCTATGGTGCAATAGTATATCGATACAAAAATGGCAGATACTGATACTGTATTTTGATTTTAAAAAAGGTTAATAATTGTTGTACCAGGTGACTTTTCAGTGCAATAGAGAGTGTGAAGTAAATGCACATTGTTGAAGTCACTGCAGCACCTTATTGTGATACGTGTTATTTTACCTTAGGTTGAAGAAGTAAAAAAAGTATAGTATTGCACTTCTCTATGGTGATATGGCAACACTTCATATGTATAACGTAGTATCATGTTAATATTGTTTCGTGACTTAAGTATTATGATATATCGTGATTTTGTTTTTGTTTTTTTTTTTTTTTTGGTCACTTGATATATTGCCCTCGAAAGTATTGCAGTTAACAGTATTAGCACCATGTTTTGAAAATGCTAAGATTTTTAACAGTTTAAAAGAAATGGAGCTGGTTTCAAAGTCAAACTCCACATTGCACGTGTGGAATTACATGCTTTTCCATATTTTTTCCCTGCCCATGATAGACACAGGAGATGAGAGCGAAGGAGAAGGAACTGCAGTGCAACCAACAACACCGTTTCAGTGTAGTTTTTTCCTCATGGAAATGAGCACATCTTCATTGAGCCGATACATTGTGGTCAGGAATGATCATGGTATTTTCCTTCATTATTCAAGTCGATGAGCTGAATGTTATGACAGGCCTACTCAACCCTAATAGAAAACAAATGTATTGTTGTAACTAATGCGCAATTTAACCAACATTAATTTGATATGTTTTACAGCAGTGCTCACTTCCAAAATTATACTACCGTATATTTTATGTTTGTTAACCAAAGGGGAATATGACAATTAAAGAGTTATTTATCCACTTGTTTTAGTCAAATGATGCGGCATTTGAAGTCCAGCTGCTCAAGAAGAATGGCTGCTACAAACTCATGGAGCTGCTTTACTCTCGGGTTCCTAAAGAAGATGTTTATTCCAAGGAATCTCGCATCAATCAGGCCTATTGTCGCTTAGACAAAACTGAGGGAAACGAGTTGTCCAAGGCCTTGATCAAGTAAGACCCACTAATCGTATAAAACTCAGTGTCAGTAATATTTACAAGTCTGTATTTTGCCACGAGTATTATAAATTCATTCTCTTTCAGGTCCTGTTTTGAAGCTTTCACTGAGAACATGGCTGGTGAGACTCAGCTTCTTGAACTGCGGAGACTCTATCACTGTGCTGCATACAACTGTGCCATGGCTGTGATCAGCTGCAGCTTCACTGAACCCAAATTCTTCCAGGGCTTCCTCTTCACCGAGAAACCAGAGAAGGTCCAGGCTGTTATTTATGTCAAATCCTTGCAAAAGCAGAAAAAGCTGTCTGTACAAGCGGATGTAAAACCTTTGACTTTTCCTTATTTCCTCTCGTAGAATCAGTACATTTTTGAAAATATCATCGATGCTGAAAGGACCTACAACTTTCCAATTGAAATTGAGGTATGTTTAGTGTACAGTATTTGTCTTGCATTCTGTTCTTTTGTTTTAACCATTGTTTATGTGTTTGTTTTTGTGATGTAGGTTCCACTTGAAAGAAAAAAGAGATACATCATGATTCGAAAAGAAGTGACTGAGGAGAACGGAGGTAGGAGCTGCTCTATGTCAAAACCTGTTTTCTAAAGGGAATTGTGATGGAATGGGTCAGCAGGAAATGGAAAGCAGCGTTGTGGTCTCATTTGGACCTCATTTACGCAGTATGAAATCATGATCTGCATTCAGATAAGTTATATGGGTAAAAAATATGCACATGCCACGTTTATATTCCAGTCTGATTTGACTGACCACATCTGGTGTGAGCACAAATACAGGCGTATCCACGTCGTGACCGCTTTGTTCTACAAAGTGGAGTCTTGGTGTGTGGCCTTGCACATAATAGATTACTGTACATCAATGCATCCCACATTTTTTTTTTTTTTGTTTTTTTTTTTTTAAGATTTCTGCTGTTTTCTTCTGCAGAAGTGCCGGTTTACCTTTCCTCCCAGTCGTACATGGCTGACAGCAGCCTGAGTGAAGAGATGAGTCAGTTTGATTTCTCCACCGGAGTCCAAAGCTTTTCTTTCAGCTCTCAAAACCCAGGACATGGGCGAGCTGCTGTCAAAAAAGTAAAACATTTCATTTTCTTCCTGAAAACTGTTTTACACTGCCCTTAGTATTCTGTAATAACTAGTTGGTTGATTTCTTAACTTAAAAACACGTAATGAAAAGTGACTTAATTGATGTGTTTGTAAATGTAGGAGACGGAGGAGACAAATCCCTCGAATGATGCATTAGTGGACCTGGAAATGGACGAGTTGAATCAGCATGAATGCATGGCAGCAATGACTGCACTCATTGGACACATGCAGAGGAACAACATAACCCCCAAAGTTGAACAGGTAAATACAATTTTATAGGATCATTATTTTAATTTTATGATTTATTGCTTTTCATAATTACAATAAATAACTGTCTTATTTATAACTGGGGGGGAGGGGCAAAAATTTCCTGTACTCAGGATGGCGATCTTTGTGCCTCCCGTGTGCAACCACAAAATTTGCCAGGTCACCATTGGAGGCTCAAAGGAGGCAGAATTGTCGCCATAGGTTGTTCAAAGATGGGTCACAGGAGGTTCACACATCGCCATGGTTGCCATAAATTTTTGAATGCACAAAGGTTGCCATGGAGGTTTTTCTGAAAGGAGGCAGAAGGAAGGCTCAAGCATTGTTGTTATTGCAGAAGGGAGGCACAGTGATCGCCAGGTAAAGAACAAGTTTTCCCATCAATCTGTGTGCCATTGGTCGCCAATGATAGCATAGACGAGGCTTAATGGTTGGCCAAATATTGCTTAGGAGGTCACCTCTGTAGCCTATAATCATGTTGGTTGCTTTAAGTTGCACAGGTGAGGCAGGCAGGTGGCTCAGTGGACACAGAGGACACTCGTAAGTCACCATGAATGCCCAAAAATTGCATGGGGTCACTTAAAGGTTGCCATCCAGTGTAAAGGGGCTTTAGACTGCTCAAGCCCATCTGCCATCTTAAATGCAACCCCCACTCTGTCCTGTTTGGGTAGGAATTTCAGTTTCCAGTGTCAGTGCCCCGTGAAGAGGGCAGGCTGTGGCTCAGTAGGTAGAGCGGGTCATCCATGAACCGGAGGGCTTGTCATGTCCATGAACTGATCCCCAGCTTCTCATGTCTACAGGCCAAAGTATCCTTGAGCAAGACACTGAACCCCATGTTGCTCCCAGTGAGTGTCACTGGTGTATGAATGTGTGTGTGAATGGAAAGCGCTTTGAGTGCCATAAGGTAGAAAGGCGCTATAGAAGTCCAAGACCATTTCACAATTGGAAGGAAAATCCTTTAGACAACAACTCAAGAGTCCTTGGGAACATAGCAAAAACTGCTCATCATTTTTGAGTGCAGACTTTCTCTCTCATTTCATTAAACTCTGAACATTTCTTTATATCATAAAGCAAGGTGGTGATTGTTTAATCTACTGAAGGATATGTTGTCTCATTTTTATTTTTTTTTAATGTCACAAAATTCTGGCACTTCAGGAGGTGTGTACACGTTTTATATCCACTGTAAGTTTTATTCTGTCACTTTCCTTTTTGACAAAGGTAACTGTAAATATACCTGTCGTCATCTAAAGTGGTGTCTTTTTCAACTTGTAAAACAGGGAAATGTTCCAAATGATCTTCCACCATGGATGAAATTCCTGCATGGAAAACTGGCAAATCCAGCAACACCTCTGAACATTAGACTTTTCATCTCAAAGCTGATCATCAACACAGAGGAGGTGACACATTTCCTACTGTCCACACTCATTCTAGCTTTATGTTCATGTTTTCTTTGTGAATTTTTTGTTAATTCTCCATATTTCTAGGTTTTTCGTCCATATGCCAAGCACTGGCTCGGGCCCCTTCTGCAGCTTGTTGTGTCTGGAAACAATGGAGGAGAGGGGATCCATTTTATGGTGGTGGAAATCGTGGTCACAGTGTTGTCCTGGACAAACCTGGCCAGCCCTAAGGTCACTAATAGTCACCTTTTTAAAAACACAGCTTCATCTGTTTGTTGTACGTGTATGGGGGGATATCACTGGTATTTTTAACCATTATTCGGGATTAATGAGCTATTTTAAATACATACTAAAGTCTCGTTAAAAGCAGGCATGATTCTGTTCTGGATATCACTGCATGGGCTCAGGAACACTTCCAGAAATCACTGTTTGTGACTGTCTCCACAAATGTAACTTAAAAGCTGTATCATGCAAAGAAGAGGCCATATGTAAACATAGTCCAGAAACGCCACCGTCTTCTCTGGGTCAAAGCTCATTTAAAATGATCTGAGGCATTAATCAGTGCATAGAACAGTTTTCCTTTTTGCCTCAGACCATTTTTAATGAGCTTTGGTCCAGAGAAGATGGCAGTGTTTCTGGATCATGTTCACATATGTCTTCTTCTTCTTTACATGATTTAGCTTCGTCTTGTATTTGTAGATTGCATGGTGAACTGTGTTCACAGATGGTGATTTGTGGAAGTGTTCCTGAGCCCATGCAGTGATATCCTGCAGAGAATCATGTCTGTTTTGCAGTGTCACCTTAAGGTCCAAAATCATGAGCATCCAGTTTTGACCTTCCTGCTGATTCTGTGAATGTTTTGATATTAGACACTGTAGATGTTTGATCTTCAAAGTCTTCATAATTTTACATTGAGGAGCATTTTTCAGAAATTGTTTTAGATGCAGTTTGTCACAGATTGGTGAACCTCTGTACATCTTTACATCCGGGAGTCTGTCTCTCTGAAATGCTCCTTTTATACCCAGTCATGTTACTGACTTTTTACCAGTTACCGTCATTTCCGCACTATTAGGCGCACCTAAACGCTGTCAATTTTGTCCAAATATGACAGTGCGCCTTATAATCCGGTTCGCCTTATAGTGCGGAAAATACGGTAAATTAATTAGTGTCAAGTGCTCTTCTAGTTGTTTTTGATATGTGCCAGTTACATTTCCAGCCTGTTGTTGTCCTTGCTCCAACTTTATTGAATTGTGTTGCTGCCATCAAATTCAAAATGAGCTAGTACTTTCCATGAAATGGTAAAATGTCTCAATTTCAACATCTAATATGTTTATGTTCTATTGGGAATAAAATGTGTTTGAGATTTACACATCATTGCATTCACAACTTCCCAATATACCAGCTTCACTGGAATTAGGGTTATAGTAACATACTGTAAATTCAAAATCAACCAAATGTATAACGCATACCTTGTTTTTACATGTTTTTTTGTGCATTTTTTTAAAGGGTAACACAAGGGATGAAGTACTTGCCAACCGTCTGTTAGAGTTTCTAATGAAACACAGCTTCCACACGAAGAGGGCCGTTTTCCGCCACAACCTGGACATCATCCGCACGCTGGTCGAGTGCTGGAAAGACTGTCTGCATGTGCCATACAGGTATCTGAGGCTCAGAGGAATCGATGAGTTTAGGTTAAATCCAAATTAATCAAGTCAGTGTGTTTTCTTTATAACAACTGATTGTAAAACGGTGTCATTAGATTCATTCCAGAGTTACTTCTGGCTTTAGAGCATCTGCTGTTGTTGATCACATTTGGCATTCCATGGTTATTTTGTTTTAATTGTAATGTGACGTATTGGATGATACATGGAGAGTTGCAGCTGTTTGTTATTTAAACATTTAATTTCGTCTCTTTTGCTGCTTTTCCAGTTTGATATATGAGCGGTTCTGTAGCACTGACGCCAATAGTAAGGACAACTCTGTTGGACTTCAGCTGCTCGCAATCATCCTGGCCAACAACCTCCCTGCTTATGAC
The DNA here is from genome assembly GCA_029823295.1 of Pseudamia nigra. Lineage (NCBI taxonomy): Eukaryota > Metazoa > Chordata > Actinopteri > Kurtiformes > Apogonidae > Pseudamia > Pseudamia nigra. The sequence continues at coordinate 1,855 of JAQQAE010021174.1, read as the reverse complement.
GCTTCATGTGGAATTGAATATAACAGGTAACTAGACACAAGGATCTGCATGTGAGGTTTATCGCTGGAAATGTGTGTGTGTGTATGTAAATCAACAAAGTAAAACAGGGAGGAAGAAATTATTCTTTTTGTCCTTCCTGTGTGTTTTCAGGTACATCCAGTCTCTCACCAACAATGTGTCCTTTGTGAGGTATAAAGAAGTCTATTCCGCTGCTGCTGAAATCATTGGCCTCCTGCTGAAGAACATGGCTGGAAAGGACAACGTATGACAATTTGGTTGAATTATGTTCACGTATCTTGATACGTTTTCATTTCATCTGAGACATGTTTAGATTTTCTTGCCATGTTTTTATCTCGCTTGTTATATATACTACTAGTCAGAAGTTTGAGAACACGCCTGTTTTTCCAGTTTTTTGTTGAAATTCAAGCAGTCCAAGTTCAGGGAGTAGCTTAAAATGGTACAAACATAAGTGCTGAACTGCCAGAGGTTAAAACAAGTTAAGGTTACACAAAACAAGACATCTGTTAACAACTTAAAACTGTTCTGCACCAATAGAGATTGATCAAGCTTTGAAAGTTGGTGGCTAATTACTACAGGTGTCCCAAATTTGCTTGATTTATTAAAACCCCCTCTGTTTGCACAAAAGCAGTGTGGGAGCACCATGGATCCACACCACCAGGAAACAGTACTCACTGACACCTTCAGTTTCTTCACAATTTCTGTAGGAAAGACCTACATTTTTAAGTGTTATGATGGTCTGTCTCTCTTTCACTGTTTATGTTCCTTTTTCTCGCCATTTTTATAGCAACACAGTGCTTTCTGCAGTGCTGTATTGTTTACATAATGCTGACGAGGGTATGATACCACGGTGTGTTGCAGCACTGCTTTTATGCAGACAGGGGGTTTGGATTAATCAAGCAAACACCTGTAGGAATTATTTGCACCAACTTTCAAGTCTTGATCAACCCCCATTGGTACAGAACAGCTTTAAGTTGTTAACCCATGTCTTATTCCCTGAAATAGGCCTCTTTGTATAATTAAATGTATGTTAGTTTTCAGTTTTGGGTACCGTAACCTTAACTTTTTTTTAAACCTCTGGCAGTTCAGGACTTACCTTTTGTATCTATCCATCATCTTCCACTTATCTGGGTCAGGGTCGCAAGGAGAGTAGCCCAAGTAGAGAAGCCCAGACTTCTCTTTCCCCAGTCACCTCCTCCAGCTCCCTTGGAGGGACCCTCAAGTGGTCCCAGGCTAGCTGAGAAATACAGTCCCTCCAGTGTGTCCTGATTATACCTCAAGGCCCCTCCCCCCCAGTTAGAGCTAGTTCTGGCAGTGGGGGATTGGACCACCCAGGCCCCCACCTTCAGCTGACACCTAAACCACACAGGACACAGGTGGTGTATCATTCTTAGTATGACCTGTGACCTAGGACCAATTTTCCTTGGGTGACCCTACCAGGGGTGACTTGCCCCCGACAACATAGCTCCTGGGATCACTTAGGTGCTCAAACCCCTCCACCATAAGGTGGTGATTCACCATTTCAAGCTATTCATTTAACTTGAACCCCTTGAATTTCAACAAAAAAACTGAACAAACAGTAAATATTTTTAAGTGAATACTTTTTTTCCACTCAGCACCAGCATCAGGAGCTTCTCAATCTTGCTGCAACAAAGATAACAAATCTGAAGAAAAAAGACCTGGATGACAAGTTCATTATCTGCTTAAACAAAGTCTCCAAGCACTTTCCTCCATTCATGGACCGGTGAGCTTGACTGGTTTTAGGGTGTACTCACACTGGCAATTCGTTCCGCGCCTGGGCGCGTTTCACACCTTTAGCGCGGATCATTTTAGTAAT
>JAQQAE010021173.1:0-10521 GCA_029823295.1 Pseudamia nigra | reverse complement strand
ATAATTCTGTTGAACTACAATTCAAAAGCAATGTCTGATTTTCATTGGTTAATTTTGATAAAATTTTTATTTATTATCACTTTTGTCAGATTCAAGTTATTTCTTTGACCATTGTGGGTTTTTCTGTCATTTACAGAGGGTGCCAACAATTTTATCCACATCTGTAATTATGAAATGAAAAATATCTACAATGTGTATGAAAATAATAAGATGGACAAGCATTTAAAAAAATCTACAAAATGATAAAATTAAGGAAAAATGGACAAAAATGAACAGGATAATGAACAAATGTTTAAAAATGTAAACAAAACATGGTAAAAAATTATAAAATGAACAAAATAATCAAGAAAATGGAGGAGAATAAATCAATAAAATGGACAAAATCTCCACAATATGAACAGAAATGCCAATAAACTGAGTGTACACTGATAAATCCATTGATACACAGTGATAAAATGATCGTACATCCACTATTATTAACTACACATTATACAGAGAATAAAATTACTGTATATATACATCATTACTGGATGTTCGCACACTGCTCTGATTCCACAGGAACACACGCGATTGTGCATAAGCACCATGGAAAGAGAAAACCATGTGATACGAGGTTATAAATAAGTTTGATCTGGTTGAAAGTTCTAATTTGGGTTTGAATTTCAGTCTTACAAAACCTCCCTTATTAAAGTTTAACTTTTGTAAAACATCATGGTGAAAATGAAGACACCTGAAGCACACAACTCCTGAAGACAACCCCTTGTAACAGCATTACAGTAAAAATAGCCTAATAGCCTTTAGCCTTGGTGGTTGTGAATGTCCCTTTTTGAGATCAATAAAGTGTCTGTCTGTCTGTCAAGCGGGTGGGTGCCTTGAACTAGGTTTGTCCCAGCCAAATACTCTGACGCCATGCCTCCTCAATATAACACTGGTGGAATGTCTGGGTTCAGAGTCCACAGTGCTAACCATTACACCATGGAACCACTACAGTAGGGTATGAAATGCTATGTTCAAAAATCCATAAACAGTGGGAAATGACAAATGTCATTAGTGAAGAATTTTGTGTTTTCTTGAACATGTTTTACCCCTCATTCAAGTGGCTTGAACTCAAGAGGCCACTAGGATGAGTGACAAAATGTCTTCAAAGAAACACAGCAGTCCAGTTGATGGAAATAACACAAAAACCCATGACCTGGATGACTGAGAATCTGTAGATGGGTTGCTTTAAACCAAACTGCTGATCAGATGGATGGATGTAACATAAAATCACAATGCCCCCAATGTGACTTACACACACACAACCTTCTGATCTGGAGTTAGATACCCTACCTCTGTGCCACAGAATAATACACTTTTAATTGATAATTGGTAACTGAAGTGAACAGGAAAAATAGCAAAAGCCATGTATTTGAAGAAAATGCAGACATCTCGGCAGTTGTTCTAGACGTGGAGATATTCAAGAATGCAGCTTCCACAAAATCTGAGTCAACGACTAAAATCTGAGTTGACTTACTCTAAGTGGAGAAACTCTGAGTACCTGGTTCCAGAACGGCTGCTCTGAGTTAGCTCAATCAACTGTGAGTATCTTTACCTACAGTCAGGTGTGTGCACGAAAGAATAAAAACCCATCATCAGTGGAGCCCTGATACCTGGATTCACCTGGACTGACGTGTTGTGGTGGTGATGTGCAGCTGTGTGTGAGGTACGTTCAATCGTGTGTACCAGACGACCGGACTCATAGAGGTGAGTTGGGATCAGTCGTGATTGTCTATGTGTGGCCGGCTTAACAGCGTGCTTCAGGCGGGACGAGACAGGTTTCTTACCTCAGGGTTTCTGACTGAAAACTTGGATTAAATCTTATTCTTACAGTGCCCTGAAAAAGTGTTTGCTCCCTTCCTGATCTTCTACTTTTTTGTGTATTTGTCACACTTAAATGTTTCAGGTTATCAAACAAATATAAATAATGAATTTAAGAAAACACAAGTATGCTGTGTCATGATCTTAAAAAGGTGGTTCATGCTCAAAAATCTTCAGATGTGGCCGAATTACAACAATTCTGCAATTATAAGTGGGCCAAAATATACTTCACGGTGCTGTGAAAGACTCATTGCCAGTTATCGCAAGCGCTTGAGTGCAGTTGTTACAGCTAAGGGTGGACCAACCAGTCATTAACACTTTTTCACACAGAGCCATGCAGGTTTGGATATTTTTCCCCTTAAAAATAAAAACCTAATTAAAAAACTGCAGTTTGTATTTACTTGTTCCCTTAAATATATTATTTAAATAGGCAATAAAGATCATTCTGATTCTGATTGATGATCTGAAACATTTAAGTTTGACAATTGTGCATAAAAGTAAGAAATCAGAAAGGGAGCAAACATGTTTTCACAGCAGTATATATTAGTTTATCATTCAACAATCTGGAATTAAAACTTGAATTATTTAGACAAAATGTCATGCATTTGGGATGAGAAGGGGCTTGACTTCACTTCCCGTTTTAAATGATGTTTGTTTTCTTACAAACCCTTGAGGAGTTCTGCTCCATTCATTATCACTGACAGATGTCGTGCTCTTTCAAACTAAACATAGGTTTTACTGAGATTTGGACTCAGATCATTGGAGTCAAAGTATGGAGTGCTAACCATGACACCACAGCTAGGAATTATAGGTAGGAGCCAAATACAAATGACAAACGCCAGCTGCTATTCGTAAATAAAACTATGAAAGTCCTGTTGTTACTGTTATGGCATTGCTGAAAATCACTGAAAGCGAAATTTTGAGTTCATAGTCAGTCAGTCACAAGCTTGAATTCTCACATTTCTTTCTGGATTTTCTATTTTTTAGACTGGTTTAGCAGTCTGCATGAAGTCGTAGAAACTTACCGTAAACAGAAAATCTGCATGTTGATAGGTTTAGTGAATGGATTTAACTCTGAATTATTAGGTTTGTATACCAGTGAGCAGCTCCTTTATGCCACAGAGACATTGGTTGGTAATAGTTTATAGATTTTGGAAATACAAACAGCTGATTCAAATGAAAAATGAGTGTCAAATTTCTGGCACATTGCACTTTATTGACAGAAGAAAAAGCTATTAAGTTGTAGACAATGTGGACAATGCTAAATATGACACAAAGGAAAATATCACACAATGCTTAAAATGTAAAAAAGTTCAACAAAATACTTTGTGCTCAAAAGGTAACCTTTATGTAGTTTCGCTTGGCTCATTTACCCACTAGGGTTGACAGGTCACATGTCCTCTGTAAAACTAAATTTAAGGCTCCACTGAGATTTGAACTCAGATCACTGGATTCAAAGTCCAGAGTGCTAACCATTACACCATGGAACCACAGGAACAAAGTTGTAGGAAGGAGCCAGTCCATTCTCTAGTCATAACCAATACACCACATCAGGACTTGTGATGATTAATGCCATTGAATCTGACATGGACCAACACCAGATTTTGTCTGCAATTGATGTTATAGTGCAGTGTTCTGATAAATAAGGATTCGAAGCTCCTCTTTATTATTTTTAATAATCGTAATAATAAATCATCAAAATCATCATCATAATAAACTCCATTAGGGTTCTCTTTTATCAAAACAATAAACTAAATGTGAGATTTCATGGTTTTTGTTGAATTTCAAACTTGAAACAAGAAATTTCAATCTTTCTTATTTTCCCATGTCACTAAAAAGTTGTTCTGGTCCATAAACAAAATAAACTTTTTTTTTTTTGGAATCTACTGAATCAGGAGGCTCCACTAAGATTTGAACACACTGGATTCAAAGTCCAGTGTGCTAATCATGACACCAATGCAAGACTGACACGGGCTACTTTTGGTGTCCTAGGTGAGACTAGGGTTTGGCAACCGTCCCACCCACTCATGTGTGTACACCACCCCAAATATTAAAGGACGACAGCCTTCTGACAGACCCTGGGGGTATTCCAGAAAGTGGGTTATTTGAAAAATCTGAGTATGTTAACACTGAAATGAGGGAAACTCAGGTGTCTCCTCAACATAACACTTGTGCCTCCTCAAGATAACACTATTGTCTCTTCAATTTAACAATATTGTTTCCTCAATATAACACTGGTGCCTCCTCAGTAGAACACTGGTTCCTCCTGAAGATAACAGTAACACTGGCCACTTTCTCATACAACCCCATAAAGGCAGTTTCATATATCCACTCCTGGAACAACCGAGAGCATGATTTACTTTTTTTAGCCTAGTGGTCTTGCTTTAATCCAAATCTTTCTTTGTTTAGTTTTTGCTTTGTAGTTTACCCACTGTCATTAACAGACTGCATGCCCTCTTTCAAACTAAACACAGGTTCCATCGATATTTATAGTCAGATCATTGCATTCAAAGTCCACAGTGCTAACCATTACACAATGGACTCTCATTTATGTAGCATCATGCTGTGTTGAAAAACCCATAAAGAGTGGGAAATAGCTGGTTTATTGGCACAATATCATCTCCACTGCTGGTATTGTATGATGAAGGAACTGACCAAGGTTCTTTTCTGTCTTATCTTAGGCCTTTAACATCAGTTCTCAGTCAAAGCTGCACATCTGAGGAGACTGATAAGTACACACTTTTTTCTTCACTCCAGTCACCTTCATGCATGTCACATAATTAGATACAGGTCCCACTGAGATTTGAACACAGATTGCTGGATTCAAAGTCCAGAGTGCAAACCATTACACCATGGAACGAATACAATAGGGTATAAGACGTTATGCTCAAAGATCCATAAAAGGTGGGACATGGAAAAACAATATTGGTGAAGAATTTTTTCTTCAACATGTTTTACCCCTCATCCAAGTGGCTTGAACTCAAGAGGCCACTAGGATGAGCGACAAAACGTCTACAAAGAGACACATCAGTCCAGTTGATGGAAATAACACAAAAAACTATGACCTGGATGACTGAGAATCTGCAGACGGGCCGCTTTAAACCAAACTGCTGATCAGATGGATGGATGTAAAATAAAACCACAATGCCCCCAATTTGATTTGCACACACAGCCTTCAGATCTGGAGCTAGTTTAGTAATATAAAACCCCAACAAAAGAAGATTAAAAAATCTGCAGATATACAACTGACTTAATGAAAAATCTATTCACTCAATGAGGAAATGATGTGTGAGAAGTCTGAAAAATCCTCTTCCAAAATATAGTGAAACACGGTATATTATGTGCTTCTACCTATGGGATCACAATGATACGGAGAACCCATGTCTAACGATGTGCTTCAGATGGGAAAAGACAGGTAGAAACTCAGGGTTTCTTACAGAAAACTTGGATTAAATGTCATTCTTACTTGTGAAAAAGTGTTTGACCCTTCCTGATTTCTTACTTTTTATATTTGTCACACTTAAATGTTTCAGAACATCAAACAAATTTAAATGCATAATAAATTTAAGAAAGCACAAGTAAACACAAAATGCAGTTTTTAAACAAACGCTTTTATTTCTGAATTGGAAAAAAATGTTTCACTTTGTACCCACCCTTTCCAAGCATAGGAAAACTGATGGTCTAAAACATATTTGCAAGGTGTCAGAGTTAAACCCGACACCCTATTGTAAGAAGAGAGAACAGACACAGGAATGAGACGGGGGCCCAAATATTTCTTTTAGGCATGTCATGCGGAGAGGGGAAGAAGCGCAAAGTCGCCTCTACCGCCTCTGACCCCCTCTTCTGCACTCCACAATTTTATTAGAAAAGAACTTCCTGTTTACATGATAAAATAAGAGGTGGGATTTTCATATACAGTAAAAGAGGGGAAACTTAGCTGTCACATTCTGATTGGATCACAGTGGGTAAGAGGTGGATGAATCCACTGTCCACTTCAGCATACGTCACATACAACCTTCAACACTCATAATTCGTAACATGGAGCCAGACAGCCTGGTGCCTCCAGCATTATCAGAGCAGACAGTGTGTCAACAATTTAAGCAGGACAATGGGATGACATGACAATGACCTGAATTATTGAAATACATAATAACCCTAGCACGAGGCAAGAAATGGCACAAAATAAGTCCAGGTGATACCTCAAGAATGTGATGAGAGAATGCAAAGCTATCCTCGAGGCTAATTGTGTCAGCTTTGGACAGTGTAAAAACTAAAACATGTTCTGTGTTGCTTAACACTTTTTTATTTGTTACATAACTCCATATATTTTCACAGTTTGGATGACTTCAGTATTAATGTACAACATTTGGACTGGCAGTGCAGATGTTGATTATTTTGTTTCAGTTTGACTTATATTATAGTGAGGATTTGTAAATAAACATGCAGAAAAAACATAACCTGGGTTTCAAGCAAATCAAAGGACAAACCTCATTACTAAAAATGTTCTAGGTTTTGTACAAACTGCAAAAGCGCATGTTGCAAATGAAAACAATGCTCAAACCACCAATGCTTTGAACTCAGCGAGAAATGAAACAAAGCTCTCCTCTGTGCTTACTGCTTCTCGCTCTTTTCCTCTCAGAGGGTAGAGGAGGCTTTACACAATTAGATGTATCTATGGGGTCACACAGAAAAGGTTGCACTTTTACTATCTGTAGTTGCTACGGCAACCCCATCCTGTTCACAAGTCTCTGGTAAACCATTCACATAGAGGAGCAGAGAGCAGTTGCAGCAGCTGGCATGCCCAGCAGATGGCGCTCACCTCCTTGACAAAACACAGCAATGTGGTTGACTTTCAAAGCGCAACAGAGCTTTAATGTACATTTCATGTACAGTAAATTATTCATGAATTGCTTATTATAACAGTTTATTCCACATTGTGATTAAATACATATTTGGCCAAATGAACTAATAATTCCTTGTTTCTTTGATTATTTAAGAAGGTGGAGTGAATCTTAGTTTTTCAAATGATTTAGTTACATTATCACTGTGGTTCTTAATAAGTGGGTCTGGAGCTAAGGGAGGGTGGAATGTGTAAAGATATGAAGTATTTCTATGAAATAATGGGACTGCTTATGAGGATAAAACCATATGGGTCAGTCACACTGAGTAATATGTATTAGAAGTTTGGTATTCACGATAAGTGATGTATTTAGTTCACTGATAGCTACTGATTGAAGTGCATGTGTTTTTGCTGGTGTTGGAAAATCATTTGCTTACAAACAAGAGCAACACATTAACTTGAAATGTTTGGTGAAACTGAACAAAACATCGCCTGAATCTTTTTGTCCATTAACTGAGGTGTATGGAGAACACTGTATGTCACGTGCGTGGTTTGAATAGAACAAAATATTTAGTGAAGACAGAGAGTCAACTTTATTTATAAGCACATTTAAAAAGCAACAGATGTTGAACCAAAGTGCTGTACAACCTTAAAATAAATAAAACAAAAGTAATAAAAAAAATGAATTACATGGGGAATTGACACCAATAAAACAAATATTAAAACAATAAAAGACAAACTCATAATGTAAAAACCCACAGAAATGCCAAGGCTCAGTCTGGTTTAAAAGCTAGAGAATAAAAAAGGGTCTTTAAATGAGTTGTAAAAGTGTCCAAAGTTGATGAGGTCATAATATGGATGTGGAGGCTGTTCCACAGTTTGGGGACAATAACTGAGAAGGCTCCATCCCCTCTTTATTTCAATCTGGACCTTGGGACAACAAGAAACATCTGATCAGCAGATCTCAACTATTTTAAAAGGGCGTGTGGAGTTCAGATCAGACAGACAAGAGGGTGCTAACCTGTTTAAAGACTTAAAAACAAACAATAAAATCAATCCTAAAACAAACTGGAAGCAAGTGCAAAGAAGCCAACATAGGTGTGATGCGGTCTTTTACTTGTGCCTGTTCTATCCAAGCAGTAGCATTCTGGACCAATTGCAAGGGGGAGAAAAGGGACTGAGACACACCTGTGTAGAGGCTATTGCCATAACGAAGCCTCGATGAAATGAATGCATGAATAATCTTTTGTAGATCAGAGAAACAGATGAACGGATCGACCTTGGACAGGACACCTAACTGAAAAAAGCTGGCTCTGACATGGCATTTATTTGCTTGTTGAATGACAGTGCATTGTCAAAAATAACTGAGGTTCTTTATGGCAGTTTTGTTGTAAGTGCACAAAAGGCCAAGATCAGCATTCAGGGTGGCATGAAGGCCTGGAGGCCCAAACAACATAAACTCAGTCTTGTCTTTATTTTGATTCAGGTAGTTGTGGGCTGTCCAGGACTTTACATCCTCAAAGTAATCCAGCAGAGACTTGAGGTGAGATTGGGTGTTGCACGTTAGAGGGATGTAAATTTGTGAATCATCTGCATAGCAGTGATAAGAGATGCCATATACTGTGTGTGTGTATGTATGTATGTATGTATGTATATATATATATATATTTATTATTATTTTTTTTTTTTTTAAAAAGACAAAACCTAAAGGGAGCATGTAGATGGAAAAAGAGTATCAGACCCAGGATAGACCCCTGGGGAACCCCCACAGGTGAGGTGGGTGTGAGGAGGAAAACTCACCAATGTTATCAGAAAAACTTCTGTTAGTTAAAAAAGATTTAAATATTTCAACTGCGGTTCAGTTAAATCCAATACTTTGTTGAAGTTATTAAAATGTCATGGTTGGCAGTGTCAAAAGGTCAACGTAGAGTCATATGCAATCCAGGCAGTATATATTTTGACAGCCACATATGGTCTGTGATTTAGTGCCTTAAATGTAAACTACAATGATCTGTAAGATGTTGCAACTCAGCAGATTTATATCATTATAGAAAAAGACACACATAGTGGTTCACATGTAAGTGGATACTTGTCTATTAAATGCACTAGTTGTTTGTGTTTCAGGGTTGGTTCACATATAAAGCACCTCAGAGACACATGCAGAGCTGATTGAGAGTTGTGAGCTGTCATGTAGACTGTATGGAGAAGTCTACCAGTATAGTTTGACCCCCAAATTAATGGAGGTCCACAGTGGATCAAGGTCAATATTGCTGTCAAGTTTGGTCACCCTAGCTCTACTCCTGATTGAGTTATAGTGTGAACACAGACACAAACACACTTGGATGATAATTTTGCTCATTTTATTGCTTATTTTGTTCATTTTTTGGTTCAGTTGGTTTAGTTTACATAATTACTTCCTTCATAATGCTGATTTTGTTGCTTATTTTGTTCACTTGCGTTTATTACATTAACTTATAACCAAGGGCCAATGACCAGGGCTGGTCAGTGAGGCCAATGCAGAACTACAGCGTAACTTTAAGTTGTAATCCCACCGCTTGGCTGCTGGGGAACCGATTGTCTGACTCCAAGAAGCTTTTGTCCCATAGAGATACATTGGACTTCTATCTGAAAATACTAAGTGAATACATTTTTTTTCATGGGTCATCATAGTCTGAAATGCTTTATTTGGACCCTCTAAAAAGTAATGTGATGGTCCATCTTTAACTTTTTGCTTCGTTATTAAGATATTATGGCAAATAATCTGACAAATGACTGCCATGCTGGGATTTGATTGACATGTCGCTGTAGCAGCAGCTCGCTGTAGCAAAGTTGGACTGATTATGCAATATGTTCATAGTTATACATGAGATACACTCAACTGCAGCTGTGGATAAGTGTTTACACTAACAACACTATGATATGACTTTGTTTGACACTGCGTTGTGAAGTTTTATCGCATCAGTACGATGGCAGCTAATGATAGCTCTCCCATGATTCCCCTGGCATGAACGCTTCGTAAGCCCCGCTGCCTGTTTTTGGCGTCCAGGAATTGACAAGTCGATTGGCCTCAAAGTGGCCTTTCAGAAACTAATGGGTGACAAAACACTTTGTCCATAATATGCACAGTCTGTGTTTATAACTGACTATTTTGTTAATTTTAAAAAAAGTTTCTTTATTATTTTGTTCATTTTTTTGGCTCCTTTTATAAATTTTGTTATATTTGTCTCAATTTTGTTGCTTAGTTTGCTCATTTTGTTAACATACTTGATTTTTGCTCATTTTTTAAATTTAATTGATTGCTTTAAGTTTCTTTCTTTTCAACCTTTTTTTTTTTTTTACTCCTACTCATTAATCTGTGGCCAAATGTAAAAGTAAAAAGTATTCTGCAAAAGTTCATATTTTTGAAAGAGCTAGTCAAGGACATTTAAAGGAGTAAATGTACTTGAGTACTACCCACCTCTGCTTTTTAGTGACAGCCCTTATATTAATATTAATCCAAATCTAATTTGACATGACATGTAAATTACTCAAGAGTAGTTTTACTGGACATGTCAAAATCAGTGAATAAATGTTTTTCATGAGTCATCATGGTCTCAAATGTTTTATTTGGACCCTCTAATAAGTAACGTGGTGGTCCATTTTTAACTTTTTGCTCCATTCTGAAGATCTTCTTCTTTTCCTTTCGGCTGTTCCCTTCAGGGGTCACCACAGCGAATCATCTGCCTCCATCTCACCCTATCGTCTGCATCTTCTCTCACACCAACCACCTTCATGTCCTCCTTCACCACATCCATAAATCTCCTCTTTGGTCTTCCTCTAGGCCT
>JAQQAE010021172.1:0-10521 GCA_029823295.1 Pseudamia nigra | reverse complement strand
CTCCTTCACCACATCCATAAATCTCCTCTTTGGTCTTCCTCTAGACCTTCTGCCTGGCAGTTCCAACCTCAGCGTCCCACTTCAGAATACTGCGTAAATCGTTATATCACAAAAACTGTTTAGCATAGTGTTACCAACTGACTCAGTAACTTTACACACATGATAAGAAACTGATATTTTCTTTTGCCTTCGGGGTCTACTGTAGTTGCATGTCTTATTTTTTGAAACACTTCAACACTACACATCCACAGTCAACCTGAATTGACTCAGCTGCTGCTACTACCAAACTCTGTACATTCTGTTCTCACTGCCCGACACTTCTCGTACATGCTGAATTGCCGCCTGTACAGTGAAGAATACCAAAGAGGCTGTTTAGGGCTGTGGGGCTCAATAAATTGTTGATGTACCTGAATCAAATGGTACGTTACCCTGTGGTTACTGTGTGTGTGCTGCAGTTTGGTTAGATTCGTATTTCTGATAATGCCACAATAAATTCAGTCAAGTGTTTGGAACGTTCCAAAGACTTACTTCACAAAGCAAGGGCATGCACTTCATTATAACACTGGGGGGATAGTTTGAGTGGGGGATCTCTGCATCCTCGTGTCAGTTTGTGCCTGCACTGAAATGCCATCAAAAAGCTGAAAAAAAAAAAAAACAAGCAGAAAAATGTACAAAAAAATGTGCTGCTTATTTTATTTCACCAAATAAACAGTAAAAATGAACAAGACTCGTGACAAAATTGACAAAAAAGAAATCATCAGAATTAAGAAAATCAATAAAATGAATCCGCACAATGAACAAAGGTGAACAAAATGATCAAAAGAATTCAAAGTCACCAAAATTATAAGTAAAAGAAAATCAACAAATGAATATGAACAGATTTATTTTTAAAAAATCAGTAAAAATCACCTATAAAAATCAAAATTTGCAAACACAGCTAAAATAATCAACAAAGTATACACAAATGAAATAAATAACAACCAAGTAATAGCAAAATGACGAATAAAATGTCAGCAAGAGGAATAAAATTTGACCAACACTCAACAAAATATCACCAAAATAAGAACAAATTAGTAGAATGAATACAATATTAACAAGGTAAATAAAAAAACGGCAAAGTAGTTGATAAAATATCAACAAAATGTACAATAATGAACAATAAAAATCTCATTCAATATCCAAAATATGGACATTTAGGCAGAAAAACAATCCACACAATGGACCAAATGAAAAAAAGAACAAAACTGAAGTCAAGAGTTGAGCATAAATGTCATCACTGAGAGGGACACATCTGCCCGCCCCCCTTAAATACACTTTAAACTAAATATCACAGTAGGAAAATTAAGCCCATTATTTTATCCATCATAATCACCATAACCTTAACATTGTGGAAAGGTAAAAGAGACATACTGTATCCTTTTTTACACTCTCACATAAATTCTCTTGGTATGCCCTGTACGAGTGTGGTCTACACAGTTTGGATAAAAAATGATTCCATCAGCTATGTGCCAGGGAATGATGTGATCTCCTCTGCCAAGACAGCATGTCAGTTGCTTATTCCATGCCAGATGGACAAAATGAAATGCCTCGAAAGTGACATAAGGGAAGAAAAAAAGTAGACGTAAAAGAATCTGAATCCGAATCACATTCAGCTCAGGTGTGACATGGCCATGTTTGTGAGAAAATTCAACTTCACGACGTAGACATGCACCAGCTTCTTTATGAAATGAAAGGGTTGTTTGTCCGAAAACGCGGAATTACCTTCACAAGTGAACTTCAAATGCATCCAGGTTAATAGGTAATAGTTTTATTGGATTTGTATATATACTATATATAAATTATCTGTTCAATATTGCGTTTCACATGTGCTAAACATGATTGCTCATCAAATTCATTATTTAAAACCGTTGAGCACCTGCAGCCTGCATTTGATGTGGTCCAATCCAGCCAGTTTAATCTTAAATTGGTGTTAAATGCAGACAAATAAAAATTCATGTTGTTCTCAAATAACAAAGAAGTAACATCGGATGTCAAACCAAGGGTCTGAAATAGATCATAAGTATTTGGGGATCACCATTGATCAAAACCTGACATTTAAATTACATGAAAGCCTTGTCTCGAAGCTAAAACTAAAGCTAGGCTTCTTTTTCAGTAATAAATTGTGCTCTTGTCAGGTGCGGAAATATTTGATCTCAGCAACTTTTCTGCCAGTGATGGATTTTGGTGATTTGCTTTTTGTGAATACAGCTGATCAATATCTTAAAATGCTGGATGCTGTGTATCTCTGTGCCCTCTATATTACCACTGGATGTGTAAATCATGTTCATCATCATATGTTGTATGCCTCAGCTGAATGTCTGTCACATTGGTTGGCTTTTATACATAAATGTTTTCTTGATCTGCTCCCGTCTTATCTCGGTGCACTCATGGTTCATAATCAAAGTCTTTATGCTCTTTGCTCATAAAGCTCGTTGTTGATGTTGATCCCAAGAGTGAAAACAGAGCTTGAGAATTAAGCTTTTAAATATGCCGACTCATCCTGGAATGACTTCCACAAGGACGTAAAAATATCAGAACTGATTACTCTGGGTGTATTTAAGTCAATTTTAAGAGATAGACAAAAGTGCTCTCTTGGTGGATGTAATTACTAAATTGAGTTTGAATTTTGTGGCTTGTGTCTGTTTTATGTGTGATGGTTGTGCTCTGTATTGTCTGTATTTGTAATCCAACTTGTATGTGTTCTCATGCAGCCATCTTGGCCAAGATATTTTTAATCTCGATGAGATTTTTACTTGGTTAAATAAAGGACACATATGAGAGCCAATTTCAGAGCATTTGATAGTTTTGGCACCTGCACTTCGGGACACATTCAAAACAAGAGTAGTTGTAATGTGCTTATTGACTAGCAAAACATGAACAATATATTGCATGTAGAAATAAATATACCAATACATTGACAAATACAGTGGTACCTCCATCATACAAGTTTAATCCGTTCCGGCGCCATGGTCGTGTCATGAAAAAATCCTGAGACAGGACCGGTTTTCCCATAGGAAAACATATAAAACCAATTGATACGTTCAAAGACCCACGAAAACTCCCATATACAGTATGTACGTGCACATTTATTCATTGTTATTATTCAAAAAGGAAATAGTGTTAATTATCTCAAAAGGAATGCATGAAATTAGTTCTAAAAATGATTTATGTCACCTTACTTTGACGGCTGCAGACACAGGAGGCATGGCGGCGGCCGAGAACGTAGCGGGCTAAACAGCAGTTCCTTGTCGTCAGCAGTGATGAATGTCCTCCGTGGCATTTTCTTCCAGAAGATCCTGTCTAGTCACAATTAAACACTTGTTGTGGAAATGAAGTGCGTTGTTGAGGAAGCTTGACATAGACTTCGGCAGCCTTCTGATCGGAACTAGCCACCTGACCACTGCTTCAAATGGCGGTGTCTGTATTCTTCGACTGCATTCCTTTGCCAAGTCAGTCACTTGTGTTTCATCTGCATCAAAATCATACTATGGTAAAATAATCCAACGTATCACTGCCATGCCATGACATGTTGCTACGGTAACTAGCTTTCCTGTCGAGTTGGACTGAGTCGGACCTTCATATCTTCTATTTATTCAATATGGACATAGTTTTACCTGAAATATACTTGATTGCAGTTGTAGCTAAGTGCTTATACTAGCAACACTACAATATGATTTTGTTTAGCACTGGTTGGTGAAGTCTTGGCATATCCGAAGGCGAGCAGGAAGCTAACTAAAGCTTCCGGTTTGTTCCTTTTGCACCCCCTCCATTTGTACAAATATGGTTGCATCCTGTTTTTGCCTCCATGATGACACTAATATATACAGTCTATGGCACAGCCTCTCCTCAAAAAGTTGAGCCATTTCTGTTAATCTTCCCGTGTTTGTGTTCTGTTCTTTTTCTTCTTCTATTCATCTGGGGGCCACTTCTGCTGTACGGCACTAAGGTGACCCCACAATTTCCTTTGGCACTGCGCTGAGAGAAGCCAAGAGACCGGAAGAAGCCAGGAGAAACCGGAAGAAGCCGAGACTATTTTAGTCATAACATGAGTTTTTAGTCATGTGACGAAACAAAATTTTGCCCGGCATCTTTAGGCCCATTATCCCTTGTTGTGAGGGTTGTGTCAGGAAGGGCATCCGACGCAAAAACCTGTGCCAGATCAAACATGCGAATCATTGGTATTTCGATGTGACGACCCCTGAGGGGGGCAGCCGAAAGGAGAAGAAGAAGAAGATACTCTATGCAAGTGCGTTGTGTATCTAATGTTATCAAACGTCGTTGGCATTTATACTCCGATGCGTACTTTACGTGGGCGTAAAGTGGGCGTAAAGTGAGCTAGCCACTTCTGTCACCAGTCAATACAGTTCCCTCTCTCTTAATATGGATTTATCACAACACGTTGTTTTCACGCATTGAGCCCGCTCTGCATAATATGCAGAAATTGGCTATAATAAGACAATGAAGCCTTCAAAACTGCTTCACCACTTGGAGACCAAGCATCTGCATTAAAAGACAAGCCTTAAAGTGTGAAGCAGGATTTTCTGCAGTGACAGAAACAAAAAAAAAAAACATATGGCGCAGACTGGACATAAGTAACACGCTTGGGGTGTGATTGTCTCCCGTTACCCCTTGACGGGACTGTCTGGTTGCAGAGAAACAGGCTCAGGTTCCCACTGATTCAGCGTCATGATGAATTGTATTTTTTCATGCACTTTATATTTGTTCTTGTGGTGGATCTTATGTTGAAGGCATGTTTAACCTTTACCGTTACGAACAGAGAGTGTGGGGCTTGGAGGCCGTTACTCAGGTTATGATGTTGGCGCGATGTGACGAGGACGCTGCTAATAAAATTGTAAACACAGTGGATTCACATTAATTATTATATTTAGAAAATACCAGTTTCTATGCTGGCCGTATTATTTTATTTTGTTGTTGAGGCGCTGAGTTGCAGAGCCCGAGAAGCGACAGAATTTAAAAAATGGAGAAAAACGCTGTTAAAGTTCAGCGACATTCAAAATGCCATGAATAATCAAAACAATAATAAGCAGCAAGAACATGGGACCATAACGACTCTTGTACGTGATAGAGGAGGCTTTAAGGAATACAGTGCTATACATAACTCGATTTTGGCCACGATGGCTCTTATCGGGTTCTGCAAATGAGCGCCTCATTTATCCACCACACCTTAGAGGCCGGTCCACGAAAATATTGTCTGACATTAAACTGGTTCGTGGCGCAAAAAAGGTTGGGGACCACTGCACTAGAGGACAGTGTGGAGTTCAGACTGTCCTTCAGTGTGTAGTTACGTTGGATTTCTCTCTGAAAATCTTCTTCTTTTCCTTTCGGCTGTTCCCATCAGGGGTCGCCACAGCAAATCATCTGCCTCCATCTCACCCTATCCTCTGTATCTTCTTCTCTCACACCAACTTCTCTCTGAAAATACTAAGCCAATTTTTTTTTGCCATTGGTCATTATGTCTCAAACATTTTATTTGTTCCCTCTAATAAGTGATCTGGTCCATCTTTAACTTTTTGCTCCATTATTAAGATATTACAGCAAATAATCCAACAAATCACTGCTGTCCTGGGGTTTGGTTAGATGTTGCTATGGTAATGGGTCGGACCTTTATTTATTCAATGTGGACATAGTTTTACCTGAGATACACGTGACTGAAGTTGTGGATAAGTGTTTACATTGTAGCATGACTTAAGCACTGTTTTGTGAAGTTTTAGCATCTGTAAGCTAGCAGCTAGTTAGCTTCCCCACGCTCCTCTGTCACCTCTGCCATATGTCCAAATATGGTTCCATCCTGTTTTTGTCTCCAAGATGACACTAATATATACAGTTTATGGCACAGCCTCTTCTCAAAAAGTTGAGCCATTTCTGTTAATCTTTCCCTGTTTTATTTTGCGTTCTGTTCTTCATCTATTGTTTCATGAGCTGTACTGTGCTAGAGCGCCCCCACAATTTCCGGTGGCACTGCACTGTTTTCTACGTTAAGGATGGCGGCATAAGCCCCTCGGAAATGTACCAAACTTATAACGTAATGCATGCTGACACCAGAGGGAACACCCCCTCCTCGGACTTAACGTAGAGTATAAATGGGCCTTTACTCGTGTCATGAAAAAGCCGTATGATGGGGTACCACTGTACTGAAGAAAGGATTTGACGAGTAGTACTGCAAGCCCAAGTCAGTGTGGCACATGGCATGATTATCAGCTAGATACAGTAGGCACTCCCAGAAAAATCCACAAAAAGAGGAATGAGTGACAAACTTACGAAACGCTACAATGCCACAGTTGCAACAGACAAGCAGAGATCAGGTGAACGGAATGCAGCCAGGACGAATGCTGCAAGAGCTGCTGCAGACTTTGGACTGCATCAGCCTGAACTGTGTGGTGTTAGACAGACCTGCTTACTCGCCTGACATCAATCCCCATCTAGTATCTTTGGGTCATTGTGGATTGACAAGTATTCTTGCAGGATCACTCACCCACTCCTCTCCTTAAGCTGCAAACTGCACTCTTGACTGAGAGAGACCAAATTCCACAGAGACAAATCGACAGACTGGTGACCTCAACACCACTGAGGGTACAGTCATTGCTCGCAGCGAACTGTGGACACACTTGCTATTGATGTTGTGCCAAGTGGAGGATCCAGAAAAAGTTTTTGTGCAACTCACAACTCCTGGTGTAACCTTTTCAATAATCATTTACAGCATTTTTCACATGTTGTTGTATCATATTACAAGGATGTAAAGTAAATGAGACGTTGTTGAGTTTTTAACGCTGTTAAGTAAATTTGAAGGTTCTCCTGGTTATGCCAACGTACAGATCTAGCACCCTAAGGAAGCTCAAAGTTGAGTCATAGTTGAAGGAATTGTATGATATCCTTAGGGTGCATGTGCATATGTTTTGTCTCCCTGTGTCAGTTTGGTTACTTGTAACTACTGGTTTCTGTCTAATTTGAATAATTTATGTGAATCTGAATGAATGTATCTGAAAAAGAATCTGTGACTCAAGTGAACACTTGGCACATCTGCTCCTGTTTCCAAGAGCTCCTTCCTTTCAGCCTCATGTGCACCTTGCATTACCACGTGCCTCATATCAGGGGGATGTAGTGTTTTCACAGAGGTGCACTAATGTTGTGAACACATAAAACAGGAACTCCTGTGAAGCTTGTCTCACCATATCTGAAATGTTGGCCCTGTGAGAGTGGTTTTTCACCTGTTTTTACCACACTCATAAAGTAACATATGATATCGCTCCCTGAAGACTCTGTCTCTAAATGAACAGTGGCAGCAGAGAGCCTGAGAATGGATGCACTCATGCCAATAAACGTGAACGAGATGAACAGTTAAGTTTTGCTGCTCCTCTGTTAGCAGAGAAATGATGAGAGTGAAATTAGTGCGGCATGAGTTGATGTTGTTATGGGCCAGCTGCAGTGCTGTTCAGATTATGCTAATATGTTTAATGCCTTATCCTCCAAATAAATAGTTTCCGCCAATATTTTCCCCAAATTACATTGAGATGCACTTAGTGCTGTGGCTCCAGCTTATTCCACAGACTGCAGCTAACAGCACTGGAGAGGATTTTCCCTGTAGCGTGTTGAAAAATGAGAAACATCGCCTGGAATAGTGTAATGGCCATAAACACAGGCCTACAACTGGAGTCATGATGAAGACATAAACTGCTTCATAAATGAACTGACTTTATTTGGACCCTATTAGATGCGTCAGTGGCATGATTTAGATGGAGCGAAAATCTTAGTAATGTAATGAGATCCTCATACAATGGCCTATTCTGCATCTCTGCTGTCCTGGTCAATATGAAATATGGAGTCCTTCAGCACAAAATGAAAGCTAAAAGCTGTGGATTCATTGGCATTATTTTAAAGTTTCATGAGAGACATTTTCAAGCTCGGTACTGTTTTGTAGACGAGAGTAAAGATATCAAATAGAAAAAGGTTTGAGAGCATTTAAACATCTAATAAATTATGAAAAATGACTAATATTCTTGAGCAGGCTAAAGTGGAACATTAGTTACCTTATACAATCAAGACACAAATATATATTGGCGTGGCATGTTCACCTTGGCATGCCCTCTGATGTGTTGTAAATCGGTGGTTTCTGAGGCTGGTAAACCTAATTAACTTTTTTGGGTGAGGGAAATGGCTGCCTATCTGGTTCTGCTGGAGGGTCTCTTCCATTTAAAGAAGTCTCCCCCTCCCCGTCACCCTAGACTTGTTCTTAGAGGTTGGGTTGGTCTGTTGGGTTTTGCTTTCTGTATAGTCCTGAGGTCTCAGCCTTGAATTGTGAAGCACCTAGAGATAATCTTGGATTATGATCGGTGCAATACAAATACAACTGAATTGAAGCGAATTGAATATCTAGAGGTAGTTCTGGGTCTTCCTTTCCTGGGATGGTCCTCATGAGACAGTTTCAGGGTTGATGGTTTTGTTGACTACACCGGGAGACACGTTCAGGGCCAGTTTCCTGTGCAGGAGTTAAGCCCTAGTTTTAGACTAAATCACATTTTTATCTCTTCTGGCTCTTGTAGAGGGCGGACGCATTTCCTCCTCTTCTCCCGTCCTCAGCTTCGCTGCTTGCTGTATCCGGTCTGTGTACATGCTTTTGAGCCCTATCAGCATTGCTCGCTAAACCTAAATCACCATGGAATTAATCATCTGAACCTTCAACGCAATTGACACCCTTTTTTTGACTAGGAAGACGGATTCGGGGGAACCCGTGTGTCCCGATGGAACATCTGTTGCTGGGTACATAACAGGATTTCTGCTAATTGGTTTATGGGTTTTCCTGGCATATCATTCTATAAGGAAGACGAAGGCAGCCGTTCAAAGCCCCCGAAGCTGTCTTTGCAGATTGATCAATTGGGGAGGGCCATTGGAGTGCAGCGTGGCACAATTTCTGAGATAAATAGAAGAATGGTCAATAACACGAAATTGCTGGTGGCTCTTCAAGATGGACAGAACATGACTTCCAGAAATGCTAATCTTGGACTGGAACAGATGGACTAATAGAGGGGAAATCATTTCTCTGCCTCAAAGGAAAAGGAAAGTATTTTTATCTTTTGTTTTGGCTCCCTCTGGGCTGTGGACGAACCAAGGTCACACAGCTGCAAAAAATCCCCCAGAGAGCAATGTGTGTAGTACTCACTACCCTCCATCCTAACCCCTCTTATCACAAATCACCCCAGACATGACTCTAGATGTACTGCTCTGATGAGTGTTACCATGGCAACCTGCTGTGGTGTTTGTTATCACTGGGACATGCTGGCAGGAGGCAGAATCTGTGGCCTTTGAAGGGCTTATACAGCACACACGCATCCAAGGACAATGCATGAAGTTATCATACTCACACATTACCTACACCCTCTGTAAAATGCTTTGTATATGAATGTTGTGATGCAACTGTATGCTTTTTTTCTGTCTCCAAAGCTATGCTCCCCCCAGGAGCTAAGCTCTGGGAATGTGGCTTTTTAAAACTCTTCTAACCCACTGTTATCTTCCCCCACTTTCCCCCCACTGTTCAAAGGTAGTGCAACCTTGTTGCTGCAGCCTATCCCCCTCTAATGGGAGAATGAAATTTCATTTTTTCTGTACTGCTTGTGGTTGGAAACAAATGACAATGAATAGCATCCTGAATCCTGATGTTAAACCAGGACTTGTTGAAATGGCTTTCTCAGACGTGGATTAACATAGTCTCACATTTGTCTTAGTCTTGAGCTAAATAATTTGATTTCTTGAAGGAAAACTGGCGCTAATCCAGGTCTAAATGAGGACTGAAGTTAAACCTGGTCAGAGACAGGCTTAACCTCAGATTAAAGGCTGTTTGTCTCGTGTAGCATGGTGAAAATTGATTACCCTGACTATATAAATGAAAAACCAACACCACAAAGATAAGAATTTATTAATCCCACACTAGGGTTTTTTTTTGCAAGACCCAACAACTGAATAGTACAGTGACCTATATGTTCCTGTGACACAGGTGACCACTGACATAACTAGACACATTTACAGGGACTTCCCTATCACCAACATGCTCTAATATATTCTAGTTGAATTGTTACTGCATTTTAACAAAGGTTTTCGTCTTACAAAGACACTTAATTAGTAGGGGCATTGACATACTGCTTCTGCTGCTTCATGGCCCTCTTTAGCTTTTCGGATTCGAATAAAATACCTGGAACTTTAGGGTGCAGTGGAAAGTCAAACCACACCTGTGAACTGAAAACCCTTCCAAGTGACTAAATCAAAAGGTAATTAATAAATTAATCAATACCTAATTCCATATGTGTTACTTCACAGTTTGGATGTCTTCAATATTAATGTACAATGTTGAAAATCATGAAGAAAAAATACTGAAGGATGACATGTGTCCAGACTTTTGACTGGTACTGTGTACAACATAGTCTGGATCCCTGACTGCCTGACTGTAGCCTTGGTTGTAAACTGAGTAAACTG
>JAQQAE010021171.1:0-10522 GCA_029823295.1 Pseudamia nigra | reverse complement strand
TGTTAGCTTACAACAGCGGAAGCTTCTGCCGTTGTAAGTTAACAACACTCCGGAGCCGGCTAGCATCACGACGCTGGGCCTGGAGCCTCCGCCATTGTAAGCTAACAACACTATGGAGCTGGCTAATGCCACAGCCGGAGCTAATAACACTGGAGTGTTGTTAGCCTGACACCCAGGCCACAGCACTGTTAAGGAGCAGGTAGCTCTGTAGCAGAGACATCGAGCTACTCGTGGTTAGCATTCAGCCTATAACATCCCGCCGGAGCTTTCACATGTTAGTATGTTGACTGTTTACGTCCGGGTGATGGTTCACTTCCGGGTCTATCTCTTGTGTTACCCGAATTTTTTCCCATCAGCCGGTTCAAATTTTTGGCCGATTTTTTTTTTTTTTTTTCCCTTCGCTACCCAGATTTTTTGTTACCAAAAGCGTTCGTTAGCCAGAGTACCACTGTACATTAATTTTGTTCCACTCTGTTTACGTTGTTGATATTGTGTTGATAATTTGGCTAATGTTGTACATTTTAATATTTGCGCCATTCTGCCATGTTGTCCATTTAGAATTTGTACTAATTTTTGTGTACTTTGTTGGCATTTTGTCTATAATTTGGGTAATTTTGTTAATATTTTGATTATTTTGCTCATATTGTTCATAATTATATATTTTGTATATCAGTTTTGCTTGTTTTTATTTACATAGGTGATATATTGCCAGTTATGTACAGTAGCTGATTTGGTCCAATTTAGTAACATTTATTATTTTGCTCCTTTTGCATATTTTTAAAAAGTTTATTTATATGTATATATATATTACAATTTTTTTTGTTTACTTTGTTGATGTGTTGCTAGTTTAGCTAATTTTGTGCAATTTAATATTTATTGATTGTTTTTCTCCTTTTGTACGTTTAAAAAAATTATTTTGTATATAATATTTACTTTATTTTGTTTACTCTATTAATATTTTATAAATAATTTGGCTAATTTTGTTCATGTTTGTAATATTCTATTTTTTGTTGGTTACATTGTCTGTTTTTTTATCATTCTGTTAATATGTTGTTAATTGTTTTGCTGATTTTTGCTTGTGTTGTTGACATTCTGGATGCGTAAAAATGACTCCTACTCATTGAGGTTTGGAACCAAATATATATGAGTAGAAGCACAATGTATTTGGTAAAAGGACTACTATTTGTGAAGCAAACATAAACAAAAAATACCCAAGTACATGTAAAGGAGTAGATGCACTTGAGTACTATCACCTTTGTCAGTAACCATAAAAGATCAAACTATAAAGCATTCACCCCCCCACCCTACTACAGTCCAACGTGTCCATCAAATGTCAAGTTTGACAGCGGACAGCGAAAGCTAAACTCCTAGACAACTTCACGGACACCCGTTCCTCTGTTCCGCGCCCTTACGGTGTCGTATCCATGCGGGGTTTAGTCATGTTTACTCAAGTGGCACAAAGGCAATAAGTTTTAGTGCCATTTTGGGGAGGTGGATGTGGGACCTGTCATCGCTTCCAGGCAGACCATCTGTGACAGAGGGAAAGAACAGGCAAGAAAAAAAAAGAAAGGAAAATGTAATCTCTGTCAGTCTGTCAACAAGTCAGGTCCGGGAAATGGCGTGAGAACAGATCTGGAAAGACGACATGAATACGAGCATACGTACAGGTTGACCGTGATCAGGGTCAGGTGGTTGATGTTGATTAACACACTGGATCTCGAGGGACCACTCAGAGCCTGGAAATAATAAGATTGTGCTCTATGATTCAAACTGCACATATGGGAACCATTTTTTGAAAGCTCAAAGTATTAATGTGGGATTAACACATTTCAAATGAAAAGATATTTTGGTTCCTGACGATGAAACAGGTCTGAATATTTAGCCTGAAAAGAGTACAAATGGTAGTAATCATGTGTCTTATTGGTATTCTGGAATTAAGAGGTGTCTTGGACATTTTTAACCCACTCTCAGGTCAGCTCGCTCTGGTATTTTAAAACCTCTAGAACCAGAGGTGGTTAGTACTCAAGTGCATTTTCATCATTACATGGACCTGAATAGTTTTATTTAAATAATGTACTTCTGAGAGGTGTTGTTTTGCAGAATGGTTTTCACTCTTGCTCACACTTGAGATGAAAATAATCTTCTCGTACTCCGTTTTACAGATCATAGATCAGTAAGTAGAGTCATTCTTGCACTGACTTTGTTTCTACATGATGATGAACAACAGTCATATTATCTGCTGCTCTTTTGTCGACCCAAGAAACCAACACAATGAACAAAAATAATCAAATGAATCAAACAAAAGTGAACAAAATAACCAACAAAATGTGCAAAAATGCTGAAAATACTTAAATAATCAAACAAATTGGCAAATCATTTATAAGCAAGAGTATTTTTCTCTCTCTGTTTTCCAGTAAACACTGTTTTTATATCATGCATTTTACATGTACCTGGCTCTGTATCTGCCAATATAATAATGACAATTAATGTGACCTCAGCCATTTATTGCCTGTAGATAAACAAGAAGCTGTAAAACCGTAAAAATGCCCCAGTCTGTTTGAAATTGGTCATGACCTTGACCTTTTTCCTTGAAGGTCACAGCATATTTGGAATTAGTATAGTGAATAACATTTTCAACCTGACTGCAATGGAAATTAGGTGGTGGTTGCTATAGTAACGCTTCCCCCTACCCTGACTACCCGTGTGCCAGTTTTAGTTAGTGTACAATAGTAACCCGTGGAAGCTAATAACCCGTTAGAACACAACATATGAGAATAGACTAAATGCCATGGTATGAAGTTACTCGTTACTTGAATAGGTTTTCATGAGTGACTTGATTTACTTTTACTGAGGTACTTATTTTTATGGGTATTTCTACTTGAGTCATGATGATTATAAAGTAAAAATAGTTTTTTTTGCTTATTTGTTTATCTCTTTTGTCTGCCCAACATTGCCTAGAACATGGGAGAGTGATTAAATAAGGAAGACATTAAAAAGCTGCATGTGATGTTACTTTTACAAAATGTGCTGTAAAGTGTTGATATAAAGCTTAATGGTATCTAATTAGGATTATAACATTAACCAAATCTGGTTTTTCATCTACTTCCCTTTTCCCCACTCTTTCTTTCCATCAATTCCTCCTCTTTTTCCTCCTCCCACAATGTTCCTTCTCCTCATCTCTCGGCCCTCCTTTTCCCTTTCACCCATCCTTCCGCCCTTCCCACCCTCTCTGCTTCCTCAACATTTGTCTTCCCCCCTCCTCTCTGTCCCCCTCGGCCCTCCCACCGTCATCTTTTTTTCTTCCCTGGCCTCTCCATGTCCTCTCTTGTCACCTCCATCAATCCCCCTCCTCTCCTTCTCCTCCTCGTCTTCCTGTAGGACCAACGCTCAACGGTCATCTCCCTCCAGAAGCTGATCGTCAGGGAGGTCGCGAACGAGGAGCGCGGCCTCTTCCTCATCACGGCAGGCATCGAGAAGCCGGAGATGATGGAGGTTCTGGCCAGCTCGAAGGACGAACGCAACAGCTGGATGCACCAAATCCAGGAAGCCATGCAGTCCATGTAAGTCCAATGTACAATGTTGAAATTTGTTACCATTTTGCAACCAATATAATAATAACCGTGCACCGGTAATAGAAGTTTTATGTAAATGTCTTTCACAAAAAACAAATACAAAATGTTTTCTGGGATTTACTGGAACCTATAACTTTTACAGCCCTTACATCCTTGTTTACCTGTCGTTTATCTGTGTTGTAACCCAGGAGTTAGACCCAGCCCGGCCGTATAGAAAGTAATATATGGTAAGCTGCGACAGAGCACGGTGCTGTCAGGAGGATTAGCACTACTCTACCTGGGGATGGGATGTACTCAGGGACAGTCTAATGCTGGGCTGCCTTCAAGGGCAGCTCTCTATAAGCAGGGGATTATTCCACTGCAGCCAATGGGAAGGAGCGAGATTTAGGACTCTGTCTCTTGTTGCCACTGAGTTCTGTTAAAAACAAAATTGAGATCGAGCTATTGGCAGTAAAGGAGGTATAAACAAACTCTGCTCTGCTGTATTCTCTTGTTGCTTTTCCAGCAAAAACAGTACATAAAGTATCGAATATATCAAATATTAGTCACTCACGGGCATCATCAGGATGAAAGTAAAAATGTACCAGTGTTTTTGCTACAGAAAGGTTCAGTATGGTTTAATATCTTGTTATGTTTGTTAACAACTTTACTGGATACCAATCGGCAAGGTAAAATTACCTCAAACTTCCCCGGAGTCCGTTGGGACAGGTTATGTACACCAGTTCTGCCCCCAGGAATGTGAAAAAACTACTGTGCCAGTTTTCATGAAACCTGGTAGGAGGGTGGGGCATGGGCTGTGAAACAATCTTAAATTTTGGCACGAAGGTGCTTTATGTGCTCTTCCAATTTGTTGTGTGCAACTGTATAAAGCTTGATACAGACTTGAAAAATGGAGCAAAATATTAATATTTTAGAGGAAGTTGACTCATTTGTCAACATTTTATATCACTGAAAGCAAATTGTTTCAACATGACCTATGACATAAAATACTGTGTATGTGGTTGATGATGGGGTTGATCAATACAATAATTATATTATAATATTTGAGAGAGCTGATTAATTGTGGAATATATTTTTCTTTTGGGTTTTATTCTATTTTCTCAGCTTAAATATTGAATCAAATGTGTCAGTGTTTTCTTGTTTTATTTAATGTAGTGGAGAGTTATACAGTAGTTTTATGTGTGTCCGTCTGAACATTTGGTTCTATCTCCAAAGTCCGTATACCCAAACTAACCAAACTTGCCAGGGGAGGGGGAGGGGTTACTATGGCAATTGCCACCTAATTTGCACATTGATCACGTCACAGCATCAATAAATGCAAAACCCTATTTTTACCTATAGTACCAAAACTACTATAGCAAGAGGCATACAAATCTAATATGTGATAGATTTGGCTCTGGGACACTTCTCACTCATCACATGACCTTGGTCTTGACTTTGACCTTGAACAGTAGGGTCAGAAGTGACTGCACTTTAACCTACATATATTTCTAGCTATGTAGTGAGGTTAAAATGTTATACAGTGTACCTCTGGGTTATTTACTAGGCTGATTCCAAATATTCTGTAGCCTCCAAGGAAAAAGGGCAAAGGCTGTGGTCAATTTCAAAACTGCGTATGGGATTTGCCATTTTACAGCTTATTACAATGAAGCATTTGTCACAGCTGGATCATAACAAATAACCATCAGGTTTCTTCAGCTTTCAAAACTCGTGCTTTATATTCATGATTTGACATTTATTTATATGGACATTTTCATTATGTTTTTGATAATACCTGTCTGCTCTAGTTGATGCTTGATTCATTAATTGTAAGACTAATACTAAATCAGCTGGTGTTGTCTCCTTTATTCAAATTTTTTCTTGCACAGGGAGAAAGATGAAGATGAAGGAATCCCGAGTGAGACAGAAGACGACAAGAGACAATTGGAGACTAAAACCAAGGAGATGAGAGGTGAGTCTGAGGACGTTGGACAGAATATGTTTGTATCTTTTGATTTCTACTTTTTAAATTGAGTGTTTTTGATATTCCCTTCATCTTGCACCCTGCGTTGTTGTGTTTTCTGCTTTCCCTCCCATTTTCTGCTCATGTCATGACTGGTCAGACCTGCTGAAGCAGAAGGATACAGAGATCATGTCTCTGCTGGAGGAGAAGGTTCGGCTCTTTAGGGGGATGTGGGAGGGCTTGAACTCAGGCGAGGAGTCCTGCCGGCAGGTCGAACCTTTCTTCAGGTCAGCTTGCAGCCAGGAGCCACCCGGGGGGGCATCCATCATGAAGGATGCTCTGCAGGAAGGTAAGGCAGGAAAAGAGAGGGTTTATGAGATATGTGCTGTAGATTCATTGTGTTTGGAGTTGGGGGCATTGGGTTTTTCAGAATAATTCCTCCCAAGTCATTATAATTCTACAGAAATGTAAATAGCAGTTGTCTTCAGCAGCTGCATCTCAACATGAGCAGAGAAGTTGGAGACAGAGCGTGTTTTTGTGTTGGGATTACCTAAAAAGACTGTATAGAACAAAAAATGAAAGGAGTCAGAATGTGTCTGAGGGTTTTATTCTAGTTGTACTTGGTGCTGTGGCAACTCCGTTCATTATATGTGTATGTGAACAGCATGAATTGAGAGCTATACTGTACACTCTGAAATGTGGAGTGAAAAGAGAGAAATACTTTTTTTGGTAAATTAAGCTGACTTTACATTTAAACAAAGGTTCTCTGCAGTGCTTGAGGAATTGCATATTCAGTGTATGCAATGTAACTTCATTTCCTCAACATAGGAATAAGGTGAATCGTTCTGAGTGTTGTTTTTCTTTTTGTTTAGGTTTTGAAAGAGGCATAATTTAAAACGTCTTTATGTACGTTTTGAAGCGTCACAGTAACAAATGCACTGGTGTAATTTTTAGAGTTTATTATACAGTAGTGTGTAAATGTATTAGGCCATCTTGATTTTGTTGCTTTAACACATTATAAGAAAAATCTGAAAAAATTATTCTATACAGTAACGTCACAAATATTAAGTGTTGCCCCCATTTTTACTTAAAATGTTTTGAACTGCTCAGGTCTTGAAATACGAGATGTCGCGACTTAACCCAGGTTTCACTCAGCACATGTCAAATGTTTCTTATAGTTTGGACTAATTTTGCAAGTTAATGCTATCATATAGTGAGGTGTTCCAAGGCCCAATCAGTCAACTTTGAAAAAGCATCATCATTTTCCAGGCTCCCATCACTGTAGAATACACCTTCCCACCAAGTTTCTTTAAAATCAGTGCAGTTTGCATGTACTACTTTCACCTTGTTAGACCACCAACATTCCAATATTCAGATGTTTTTTTAAATAGTTGCGGAAAATTGCATTTACGTAGTTTTAACAAGAAAGAAAAACACTGTCAGGGCAGGGTGCAGAAAATGGCATTATCAACTGTTGTCCTGTTACTGCACAGTGTGGTAGTTGAGTAATCATCTACTGTACAAACTGTATAAAGAACTGTTTTGGGATTTATTTGTTATGGAAAATGTGTCTTGTCATAGGTGGTTTTCTGTAATAGGTTCAGATCATTAGCTTAACAGGTTTGAAACATTTCAGTGACACTAACAACCTTACAGAGTGTTTCAAGAGAAAGTCTAATCAGTTACAATAAATAAATATTACAGATTTGGAAATGCTAATTTAAGAATTAATGCAGGCTGGATGTACAGTATGAAGGAGAACTTCTGTAACGGCTTTTAGTTTTAAACCAAGAAAGGGGATTTTAGAGACAATATTACAGCATGTATTTTTCAGCTCCTGCACCTAAGCCTGTGGCAATAATTGTCCTTATTTTATATTTGAATTGGCAGGAATAATGGCATTTCGTCGTCTGAGGTTATTGTGTTTACTTTTATTTTACATTCACCACCGAGAGCTGTTCTTTTTTTTCCTCTGTAGAGGTGGAAGTGCTCTATCTGCATACAGCGTGTGGATTACAGTAGTCTATATGTAGATGCAAAGTTTATACATTTAGATGGTGAAGATTTTTAAACTTTTACTAAAAGGGGTTGCCAATAGTTGCTTAGCAACAAGAGACTATAGCAGCCTGAAAGCAGAGGTGCCTGGAAGGATTCATGAGTGCTGGGCTGAACTGTAATACAGTTAGCTAGGATAATTCATTTACTGACCCGTACACTGGTGGGTGTGTGTGTGTGTGTGTGTGTGTGTGTGCGTGTGCACGTGTGTGTAACAGTGGAGACTTTACAGGCGCTGGTGAACGGCAGCCTAGGAGGGGCCATGGCCAACATCCAGGAGGGAGGAGGCACAGGGCCAGTGTGTTTGCCCCGTCGGGCTGAGACCTTTGGAGGCTTTGACAGTCACCAGATGCACAGCAGTAAGAGTAAGTCTGCTGCTCCGAGGGTCTGTAGTTTCTGTTTGTATGAAGAGATTGTGAGGTCAGGTCTTGGGGTCAGCCAAACTGCACATTTGAAGGCTGTAGCAGTAAAAGACACAGAACTACCACCTGCTGTTGTAGATAAACACATTGACTCAGTGACTGAACTACAAATGTGTGCTGCCACTGTTCCTAGAGCAGTTAAAAGAGAGATATTTTACCTTTCATCCTATAACTGATTTTATGTGGTCACATAAGAGCCTGGCAGCACCACACCTAGCAGTTCTCCAATTCCTGTGTTCAGTGCAGTTAGATAAAACACTTTTAGATGGGAACTTGGAGAGCAGAGCTGATGCTTCCTGGTTGACTCATGGCCTGGAGCAACACTTGTGAACCGAGCTCAGAGTGGGCCTCAGTGACATTGTGGCAAATACTGAGCTTTAATTGGTTCGGACTAGTAACAGAACCCAAAGAGTTGTGTGAAAAACTGCATTGCATTTTGAATTCACTATGTTATTATTTATTTGTTTTGTATGCATAAAATTAAAGTCTCCACAGTAAGTGGTTCAGATTGTGTTAGAATGGCAAAAGATAGATGAGCATGGATGAAAGTGTTTTTTTTTTTTTTTCTATAAGAGGAGGAGGAAGAAAATGCAAATGCAAAGGAAAACAAAATGCAAACAAAAGGAGACTTTGCTTAGTTTCCAAATAAGGTATCACATGTATCATCAACAAAACCAGAACAAAAATCAGGTCAGCACTTCTCTTTCATGTGCCTTCATAATCCAAAATCTGCAGCTGCTGTAGCTGAGTAGAGTCATTCATTTAACTCGTGAACCATCAGAGACCACCGTTCAACCAGCAGTGACGATGGAAATCCTTGTTCTGAAGGATTGTTAAGTTGGCAATAAGATGGGAAGTTGCAGTTCTCACATCTCAGTATTTATCATTATGTCCCACATAATAAGCAATTGTTATAATCTTATCTTTTGACAAAATTCAATTAAATGGGAAAAGAGGAATTATATAGCTGAATGGGGATTACTTTTAGTAATGATGTCACACTAACAATGTCATCAGTGTGAAAGGTGGTTCATAGTCAGTAAATTTATTATAAGATTGTATCATTTCATCATATTGCATTGCATGGTGCAACAATTCTCATATTCTAACAGTAGCCCTGATGTCAGATATGTATTGATATACTTCCTGCTCCTTTGTTCATCTTTCCTACTGTGGTTCCCTTTTATACCAGGTGGAGATAAAGACGATAGTGCGGACTCAGCTGGAGATCTGCGCAGAACGGAGTCCGACAGTGTTTTAAAGAAGGTTGGAATATCCCTAGCCAATTATTCTTGACCTTAAAGCCGCTACGCCCCATTTCTGAATGAGAACTTCAGGGCATGTGTGGGGGTGCATTTGTCCTCCAACGTTAACAATACCATTAAGATGAATTTAGCAGCTTCTACCCCTCTAGTGAATTAGCCTCTTGACTCTTCCTGCCAGATGCCGTTGCTAATGATGACCATCACTTGTATGAGAATTCAATAGAAAATAAATGGCGCGCCTTCAGATGCTCTTTTTGTAGTTCTACACCGGATGTTAGCCTTTGTAGCCAACTGCCCTGCATATATTTAGCAAATAATTGTTTCTTCAATGTTATAGCCAAGCTGATGTAAGTCAACTTTTATTCTCCTTGTATTCCCCTGTTTGAAAAAGAGCAGTATTTGTACTTCTCCTACATATCCTCCTCAGTTTGAAGCCAAGGTAGTCCCAAGGTAGTTAAGTAAGAAAAGGAGCAGTGTGTGCAGTAATCAGAATAAGCATGGAAGTTATAGCGCAGTAATTCAAGCATCCCTACTGATACTTCTGTAAATCCACCCCGTCTTATTGTAGCTGCTGGTTTGCTGTGTGAATGTATTCTAGTATAATTGTATCTCGCCATCATTAGATGTTTACAGTGCGCCCACATGTGCTGCTGTAATCACATTCTCATCGCTATATATTCAGCATATATGCTTGCATGCTCATCTATCAGCACATATATGAGGGTAAGTGCATTACTGTGTCCTGGCTCAGTGCGTTTGTGTTTCTTCACACACAGGGAGGAAACGCCAACCTGCTGCAGATGCTAAAGAGGAACAGTGAGGTAACAGTCGCTTCCTGTATTTAATTCAGTCAGAGCTGTTACTGACATGAAAACGGTACTCTGATGATGCCGTTATGGCTTTATTACTGGTAACACTAATAGCAGCAATAACAAGCACAGTGGTGTAATTGTAAGCATTGGCAGTGATATGTATACAGTCCCGTACAAATGTCTTAGGCCACCTTGGTTTTGTTGTTTTAGCAGATTATAAGGGCCATTCACATGCATTCCTACAACCAAATACAAGTATAGACGTGGATAAAATTGTTGGTCCCCTCTGTAAATGACAGAAAAACCCACAATGGTCACAGAAATAACATTACTCTGACAAAAGTAATGATTAATAAAAATTTTAGGAAAATTAACCTATGAAAATCAGACATTGCTTTTGAATTGTAGTTCAACAGAATTATTTAAAAAAACAAACTCACGAAACAGGCCTGGA
>JAQQAE010021170.1:0-10522 GCA_029823295.1 Pseudamia nigra | reverse complement strand
AACCTCTCTTATCTTTTTAAATGGGTGAACTTGCACATTTTTACGTTGCCCAATACTTATTGTCCCCACTGTAACTGGAGTCATTTGGATATTTATCAGTAAAACCCGGCATATTTGGAGGCTACAGGTATAATTTCAATGTCCAGAGCCCTCATAGGAGACATTAGAGGTCATTTATTTAAGGTGATCTATAAAATCACTGATGCACACTGGTAAATTATTGACCTGTGTTTGTGCAACCTGTAGATGAGTGGGAGAAGATACCAACAACCACAAAGGCTCTGGTTTAATTCTCAGTTCGGGCGACATTTGTTACACCTCC
This sequence comes from Pseudamia nigra, assembly GCA_029823295.1. NCBI lineage: Eukaryota > Metazoa > Chordata > Actinopteri > Kurtiformes > Apogonidae > Pseudamia > Pseudamia nigra. Next base: position 10,200 of record JAQQAE010021170.1, on the reverse strand, counting down.
CCTCCCCCCATCTTCTCTCCGCTTTTATGTTGGATGACCTATGGACTAATTAAATCATGCTGTAAGGTACTAAAATAAGAATAATAAAAACACTATATGACTGCATTCCCCTGATTATGGCACACCTGGCAAAGCAAAAGGGGGGTAAAGCACTGTGTAAGAAAGGTTCATACAAACAGACTCAGTCCTGATAAAAGACCTGCTGAATATACACCATTCTGGAAATTTTGAGATACTTCCGCTTGTACTTTACTTTAGTATTCCCAAATGTTGATGATTTATGTAACAGGTTTCTAAATACAACCAATGTGTTCCCCTTTTCTGGTTCTGACAAATTTTTAATTTTTTTTCTTGATTGATCTGTTCTGTTTTTTTCTTCTGAATTATTTTTTTATTCTTTATTTTATGTTTTTAATTATTTTGTTCATTTTTGCACAATTTCTAGAATGTTTAGTTCATTTTTATTTTATTATCTTGACTATTTTCTTTATTTTTTGAATGATTTTGTTCATTTTGTTGATTATTTTGTTAATCTCTTTTATGTTGATTTTGTAAAATTTTTGTTCCTTTCAGTTTTGCTCAATATTGTATTTATTTTATTATCATTAGCATTTTTTTTTACATATTTTATAAATCAGTACTCATAAATTTATGTCTTCATATAATAGGAGTAGATTTTTGTAGCGGTGGGAAGGATTTGTTTTTCTCTCAATTTTCTCATTTGTTTTTTTTCTACCTTTATTCGTTTTCATAATTAGTTTACATTACATATTTATTTATTAAATCAACTACATATAACCACAGTCATCATCCTTCTACAGTAGATCTTATTATGTTCCACATTTAAAAGCTAAATACATCAAGATATATTGTAGATTCATTTACATGAACATTTGGTCCCATTTTTGCTATTTTTGTTGCTGATTTTGCTCACTTTCATTAATTTTTGCTTATCTTGTTTGTTTTTGCTCATCTTGTATTATATTTTGTTCTCATGAACAGAAAAGGAACAAAATGATACAGTACATTAACAATTCACCAGAATACAGAAAATAAAAATTCAAGGAATATACAGGGATGTGCAACTAAACTTGTTCCCCTGCTTCATGTGGATGCACTGACAGATTCCCTGACTTCAGTTTTATTCAGCCCTCATCCTCTTCATGTCATTCGTTTCTCGACATTGTTGTTGCTGGCATCATGTGAGTGGAATCATGTTGAGACTGGCCTGACCAACTGTTCCGGCAGTACTGCAGGCCTTCACGGGTGACTTGTGCAGTCCCAGGGAGGTGTAAAGTGCAGTGTGGCAGTGTGTGGCGAGGGCAGGGTGATCCATCCCACGTCTCCTTACTCATGCTGTCCCGAGGGGAGGTGGACACCGAGCCAACTGGTGTCCGCCAAAGTCACTGAATCAGAGATTTGGATCATTTGGTATCATTTTTTTCCTTTATGTCTGAGCTTTAATGGAGCATTTTGCATCATTTTATTGTCATTTACCATCCACAACACCCACACTGATAAGAGCAAAAACAGATCAGTACATTTTGATCAGTATTTTTTGGCACTTCAGCTTCTAGGAAACAAATATGTGTCTGTGCATTGATTGTTTCTGTTTTGATGGTGTGTAAGAAGTTTGTTTTTCACACTTGTCAAATGGTAACAGCGTTAATCTAAGGTTTTGACATTGATGAGTGACAATTGGATAAAAGCAATTTTTTCTGCTTTAGTTCCTTATAGTTTGCACCCTCTTGAATGTGTTTTAGCTTTGACCCTTATGATGATATTGCTTCAAAGATTAGACGAAATTTGTGTTGTTTACAAAAATTTATTCATACAAATCTTACAACACTTTTTTAAAACATTTATTTACTTAACCCTTGCAGATTGCCACTTGAAGTATAATCTATGACTTTCTACACAGTAACTCTATATATATGTATCTATATATATCTTTATGGATTAATTCATTTTTGTAAGGCTATTGGCGCTTTTATATCATACATATAACGTCTGATGGAGAGTGGGGATCTGATCCTTCCCTCTGTTTTCACATAAATCTAGTCTCTACAACAAAGAGCAAAGGAAAGAAGCATGCAAGCATCTAAGCTTGATGGCGCTAGAGATCCTACCCAAAGTCTGAGCAACACAAAAACAATTAAACAACAACAAAAAGGTGAAATGTAAGCTGATGATGTGCAGCATTGTAGGGCCACTAAATAGCCATCTGTGATTCATGGCGATTTAAAAGTCGATGCAAGGCACCACAGCCGCAAACTGCTTCCTGCGTCACAAAGCCTAGAGAAGAATGCAAAATTAAACAAAGATTGATACAGGCACAGACTGAAGAACTCAAACTTTGAAGTGATGCAGCTAATTTGTCTGCAAAACTGTGCCAGGAGCATCAGAAAAGTAAATCAGTGCTGACTATTAGAAAGTTTGTAATATTATCAGTTTTACACACTTCCATTTTTTTTAAATCTCAATTTTTGACCCACCCCCGCTCCCCCAATTTGCTTATGTGTTGTATCACTTTTAATGAATTGCCCCTCATGGTTCATTTTCTTTAAATGTCATTATGCAAATTAAATTTCATCAATTATGGCTGCTCTCATGCCACACTTCAGATCAAAATCAGAGAGATGACCACTTTCAGTGCCCAATCACAGCAATAAGAAACAGGGTACAAACTCTCCTGTTGTCAAAAAGATCAAACATGACATTAGACTCAGAAATCTTCCCAGTACATTCAGAGATTTTTTTCAATGGAGGACAATGTTGAACATACAGTTTGTGTAGAAAGTGAAATAATAGAACACAAAACAGTAAGAAATGATAAGTAAGTAAGTAGTCAGAAAACAAGCAAAACCATCTAGATGTCGGCACAGGTGCGGTGGCTGGTGCAATTGACTTTAATCATGCAATCTACTGTTGTTTTACATTGGTTTACATGACAGAAAAGGGAAGCACAATAGACCCAGAAACACAAAAGTTCAAACTGCCTCATATATTTCTCACAAGGGAAAAAAAAGTTGATGAATAAAGAACCATGTAACAAGTATCATTTTATTTTTTCTGGTTTTTTTTTTTTTTTCTCCATTTGCCTGATGGTGCTTTTTGCATGTTTGGTGATACTTATTATATGGGCAAAGAGATGTGAGAAAACCTTCAGCAGAGTAAGAGGTTTCCCAAAGAGAGAGACCCTCCAAAAATACAACCAGTTGCTAGAAACACAAGATTGGCACTTTACATGAGTCAAAGGTGTGAGCTCGCTCTGTAAACACTGTAGATAGTGGAGCGGCCAGGAGGCAAAATCATGTAAATGGTCATAAAAGCTCTAGATTTAGCACAGTGGATCTCTAGGGATATGGACTAAATCTTCCTGAGTGGGACTGTAAAAATCCAAAATGGCAGCCACTTTTCAAAATGGCTGACATTAGATTTACATTTAAAATTGTACATCTTAGAAACGGTTCAACAGAATGTTGGAAAAATTTGGCAGAAACATTCGATTGGAGACAAATATGAAATGCATTGATTTCGATGGCCAAACATCAAGGTCACTCTTGACATCATGTCTGTTTCTTTGTATGAATATAACACATCTCTTCCTGAGTGAATTTCTTCAAATTTGGTACAAATGTTGAGCATATATGTATATATATATATATATATATATATATCAGTGAAGTAACTAATAATGACATCACCCATTGGTTTTTGAACTGCCATGTTGAGGCCAAACAGGATGTGACTTCCTGTTTGACATTTTGGAGAGACCATATTTGGACAAATGGGGCTGGGCTGCAGTAGTGCAACAGGTCAGGTGGCTTATGGGTAAACTAATGCTGCACATCTTGCTGACTTGCTGTCATTTTACAGTGTTGTTAGTGTATGAAATTAACCATAACTATAGTCAAGTATCGGTCAGGAAAATATATGTTTGATTATATAAATAGAAGCCACGAAGGTCATACTCAGTCCAACTTTTCAAGTAAGTGAGACTGTCATACAGACCTGTCAATCAAAGCCCAGCATGGGAGAAATTGGTCAGACTATTTACCACAACGTCAAGATTTAAAGATGGACCACCCAGTCACTTGTTAGAGGGTTTGAGACCATGACGACTCATGGCAAACATTTACTCACTTAGTACTTTAGAGAGAAATACAATGTAACTCAATGGGAAAAAATGAAGTCACTCCAGGGGCTGTTTGGCAGTATTATAACCTTACGTCATTGCCACATTGGTTCCATTGCACAGTCCACTGGTTGAAATGTGTTTTTTGCACATTTTTACACATCCACTCCGGTAGAATTACCTCGTATCCCTCAGAGAGTCACGGTGCCAAATCTGGTGCTTGTGTCACCAATTAACACAATTTGCTTCAAATTGATTTTAGCCGCTTCACTAAGAAGAAAAGGACAAGAACGACCTCAGAAGTACTCTGGTCCTCATCTCATTTCTGGGATTGCATTTCTAGCATGATCCCGTTATAAATTAATAATCCACATCTACTAAAATAATTTCATCTTCACAATATTATCTTTGCATCCACAAACAGGATGCTGATTTTGTTGAGAAAGATATGTATAACATATCAGTCTAAGCAAAGTCTCTCCACATATAGCCTGTATGTGCTGTACAGGTCCACAATGTGAGACTCTAGAGAGACAAGAGCACAAATGAGGTGGAAGAAGAAGAAGATTGGTTTCGAGTGTTTGGAACAAGATCACAAGGTTGAGAGTTAAGGGTGAGAAGAAGGAAAAAAAAGCAGCAGGGACATGAGATGTCCCTGCAGGGCACGGCCTCGGGAAAAGTGCCTGGAACTCACCGGAAACTTGGGAGAAAGCTGTTTCAGACAGTCTCCCAAAAAAGCCTCAAACTCATCCCCGTCCGGGAGGGCATCAAAGTCTATGTCTTGTAGGATTGGGTGAAGACCTATGTCTTCAAGGCTGTTGTGAATAGAGACAACTATACTCTTAATGTCACTTTACAAAAAGCAGCATTCAAAACATTGATTGTCTTTTAAACTATTTATTTTGCTCATAATCATATATCTCTGGACTAAACGTTTAAAAGACAGGGCTTTTGGAACAATTGTCTCATCTCGATAAATAGGTCTAAGAAAAATAAATCAATGAATACATAAATAAAGCCTGTATCTTTAGAATGAACAAAAAAATTGGTCCACGAAGTAGATATGTGCGTCCTCAAGTGCTTAAGTACAAAATAAAAAACAATATTATTATCAAAATATTCATTTTAATGGCTTACTTCATACATAAATACATGTTAAAGAACACAAAGGCGATCCACCGGTTGTTTAGATCTCAAAATGACTTCATCTGGGGCTGCACACATGTTAGTTTTTTGTTTTTTTCAGAGAGAAGGGAGGGTGGGAGGATGCTACAAATATGCCAGCCGGCGTCCTTTGTTTCTAATTCTCTGTCTATACCTTTTCCCCAGGACCGCTGCCAGGTATTTCTTGACGGCCATTTGCTTTCTGTAGCGGCTGTAGCTGTCTGTGAAGATGCCATCAGAGTGTCGCTTGGACAGAGGCTCTGAGCTGTCGTCCAACGTTTTCACCCCGCTGTGAGAGACAAAGACAGGAGGCAGGTTTCACCGTCAGGCACATGCAGTCACATGACCTTTGCATGTGTGGTACAGTGGTAAAGAGCCTAGATACTTGGATTACTGGGGCTGTGAAGATACTGGGGTTATTTGTGTAACTGTTTCTGTCCATCTAAATATATTAATGATGGGTTGTATCGCTCGCTGCACAAAATGATTTAGAAAATAAACAAAAATGATCAACACGAACAAGAAAATTAACTAAACAAGCAAGGAAATGAACAAAATAAACCACTTCATATATAGAAATTGGCAGAAATTTGCAAAATATGCAAGTAAATTAAGCAAAGCAAACAGAATGAGCAACAAAATGAACAAAAATGAACATAAAATTTAAAAATTGCAACAAATTTGAACAAAAGGGGAACAAATAATCCCAAGACAGCAAAAATAAAAATGAATGAACAAAACTGAAAACCTTAACCGAACACAAAACTGAGGAAGGAAAATAATCCACACAATTAACAGGAAGTAACAAAAAATGAACAAAATAATCAAGATGAAGAAAAGTTAATAAAATAACCAATAAAATGAGCAAAAATCAAGAAAACTGAACAAAAGAGGAACAAAATAATCCCCAAATGAGTAAAAGTAGATAAAATAAACAGCAAAATGAAAAAGGTAAGTAAGAAAAACAATCTCCAAAATTCACCAAAAAATGAATTTAAAAAATCAGGAATGGACAAAAAGGCATAAAATAATGCACCAAATAAAAAAAATATGTAGAATGAGCAAAATGAGCAAAAATGACAAAAAAATACATATTTAGCAACTAAATTGAACCAAAGATGATTGAAAATAATCCCAAAATAAACAAAAATCCAGAAATAAAAAAGAATAAAACAATCACTAAAATTAACATATTTTACAAAAGTTCCACAAAAGTTCAGCCAGATGCTGAACTTTTGTGTAGACAGTACAAACTTAGCATATTTCATGGTTCACTCAATATGAAAATACACAGCCATTCATTAACTTTGGGTCAAAAACACATTCCAAAAAAGTTGAGCCAGGGGCAATTTCTGGGTTAAGAATGGCGGAAAAGTTGTTCATTTGTAACCATAGCTGTGGATGTTAGAGCTTGACGTAGACTTTCAGCAGTGATCCTGCCTCTGGGTCCGTCAGTCAGACAGGTGCGTCTGACCAAATCCTGGCTATAAATGATTTGGTCAGATGCACCTGTGGTCAAGTTAAATTGTGCACTCTGTGCATTATGCAGTCAGTAGTGTATGAAATATCCGAATCCCTTCCTATCCAAAGTAAGATGGGAAGATATTTTGGAAATTTTTCATGCATTTTATAAAAAACTGGTGATCCTAGGAAGGACTCAACCTTTTCTTGGATGCTTCCTTTGTAACAAATCATGCTTAAAATCACCTTTTCACATCAGCTGTTTCAAGTCGCATGTTTTGAATGATTTTAACACACTGTTAGTCCTCCAATTGCCCCTGGTTGATCTTTTTTGGAATTCAGAAACAGCTTCTTATTTGCAATAAAAGAAGTTGACTGCATAAAATATGAAATATGCTGTGTTGGTATTGTCTATAATGAAATATGAGTCACAGTAAACATTAAAAGTGCTGCATTATTGTATGATTTGCATTTATCCACCCCTCTGAAGTTTTTTGAACTGAGGCTGAACTTCAAATGTCATTTATTCCAGCATAGTTCAAGCCTGTAATTTTGCAAAACCATGAATGAATCTTTGCAAAGTGACCTGTGAACATGCTGAGATTTGGAGAAATCTCTTTCCAGGAGGGTATTTTCAATTTGCCCACATGTGATGAGCCTAATCATAAAGCCAGAGCAATTGCATCCTTTCAAATCCAGTGGGAACCACAGGGATTCAATCCTATAAATTATTCATATGAGGAAAAATTAAGCCTGTGCGTTAATTCTTTAAACGGTGCAGCAGCAGGCTCTGAAAGTGACACTCCCCGAATGAATCAAATGCCCGTTTGTTCTGTCCCTCATGATAAAGGCTGGATCAGAGAGAAGCATGCTGGGAGATAATGGACCACAGACATATACAATACACAGAAAAATATGAGATATGAGCACTAAAAGGAGAAGTCCAAATAAACCATAATGCACACAAGACAGAAAACACCAAAAAGAAGGGACAACCAAGGAGATGCTCTTACCCTACACGTTTTGCCATCAGAGAATGCAGATATTTCCTTGCTGATAACTGACCCAGCGCTTTCCTGTAGGCTTTATTAAACATGCCGTCTGCATGCCTTTCCATTCTGGGATGATAGATAGGCACACAGTAAAAAAAATAAAAAGAAAAAAAATCACCATACACCCAGCGCAAGAGGCAATACTGCAAAAAAAATCCATCTTAACAAGTGCATGATCTTGGATTTTTCTCTCTGAGGAATTAAAAAAAATCTGCAAAATTAATCTATTTCACTTGCAAATTTATCTGTTTGAATGAGTCCTTGAATATTTTAAACTTTTTAAGCAAGAGCATAGGTTTCATTTGTATATTGGGGCATTTTTTATCAAGTGTCTCTGGATTCTCGTAGGCATTTTGAACAAACACTTCATTTTCTGTGTTGTAGTAAATTATTAATGGATTTATTGGTGCCTGTTCTGTCTTAGATTATGAAGGGAACAAAAAAATGAACAAAAATAAGGGAAAAAGCAACAAGAGGGGCAAAATTGGGACCAAAAATTCTATATGAATTGACATAATCGCTCCATGTTTATTATTTATTATTTTGTTCATGTCACAATATACTATTTAAATGTAAGACACAATATAGAAGAATGACTGAACAAAATAACACCAAATCAGCAAAATGAACAAAATTCAATAACTAAATTTAAAAAACAACCAAATGAATGCAATAATAAATAAACAGCTGAAGTAGTAAGTCAACAAAAAGAACAAATGAAGAAAATAATCCATAAAATGACCAAAAACTAATAATATCAAAAATGGACCAGGTTCCAAAACAAAGCAGCAAAATAATTCCCAAAATGAATAAAATAATAGAGAAATCAATGATCAAAACTGTCGAAAGACAAAAAGAAAATAATGAAGTTTTGATCTTTTATTGAGGGGGACAAAGGCATATGTTCCTACTAGGAATGAGGAGGAATCCCTCCGATCCCCCCTGAAGTCTATGCCCATGGTTTTAAGACAGATTGACTGATGGACTTGAGCTTTCCGACTTAAATTCCAAAATTTTTTGCTACAATTATCGCACTTGTTCACTATTTTGGCACAGTTACAGCAGGAATATCTGGTAAACTCAATTCTATAAATAAAAATGATAATCAAAAATAAATTTTACTGTGCTGGACGCGCAGTAACAAAATAAGTATTCGACAATGCAGTACATTAACATAAGACATACAACATACATGAACAAAAATAGGACTATAGAGCAATGAGATGTTCAACATGAATGTCTCCAATGCTGAGGATCAAACAGGCAGAGTATAGTTACCTCTCCTCTGGGGGGTAATACAGAGTGTAGACGTCATCCGATGGAGCGCTTCTCACTTCCATTTGGTCTCTGTCGTATTCTAAGGGCTGTAGGGAATTTCCACCCTCATCATAAACCTCACTGTCAATTCTGGATCAAAAAATAAGCTTGAGTGAATCAGTGTTACTCCCATATGTCAAAATGTTGCTATGTTCCTGGCTCCCCATTGAGTATTATTGAGTCAAATGGTGTATTTTGTTAGACCACTGAGGAGGTATTTATAGCCAGGCATCTCTGGATTCTAAATTTTCATCAAACTTCATTTTCTGTGTTCTGCTGGATTGAAAATGCATCCACTTGCATCGTTTCCTGCCTACTGTATATTCACAAGGGGATCGAAAGGTGGACAGAACAACCAAGTAAATGAACAAAATGTTTCAAATACGAACTAAAAATGAACAAAACAATCCAAAAAATGACCAGGGATGGACAGAATAGTTGAGATAATGGTATGAATAACTATGAAAATTAACAGGACTGGATAAAACAAAGCAAAAAAAAAAACAAATATGAAGAATGTCAACAAGAAATTACAAAAATGAACAAAATCACTCAGCATGGGAAAAAATGAACCTGGAAATTGACCAAAATATCATAATGTTTAAAGAAGAATGTTTTAGAGACTCAACAGTTACTCACCTAAATTTACAAACTACTAGTAACAAAAGCAGAAAACCATGAATTTGAACTGCTGTATTGGGAATGACCTAAACACGCTGTACCATATTGAGTTGAATGGTACATGCATCTTGAAATCTACACCGTATGATCTAGCGCATTTACCCTCCACTGGTGACATTTTTTTTGCCATTTTCCATAATATTTCTTAAATTATTGTTGTCCAGAAATACACCCTGATCTCCATCCAAGTCTTAGGCCTTATTTTTGAGTCAAATGTCTTCTATTAATTACAGAATTTGTCGATAAATGGCTACGGGATTGATTCAGAAACTGTAACTCACCCCCTCGTCAGACTAAATTTTATTACCGCCGCTCCCTGGTGAATGTTTCCCCCGCAATTAGTTCATTGTAACAGCTCTATGGATTGCCTGCCAGATGCTGTTATCC
>JAQQAE010021169.1:0-10522 GCA_029823295.1 Pseudamia nigra | reverse complement strand
ACAATTTAGAGTAACCAAATAACCTAGTACATGTTTTTGGTTGTGGGAGGAAGCCGGAGTACCCGTGAAATAAATTTTTTAAAAAAAACCTCTCAAGGAGAAGGTATATCTAGGGATACGATTTGACCCTCAATTATCATTCGACATTCATATTCAACATATCTGTAAAACTGCATTCTTTCATCTCCGGAACATCTCCAAACTCCGCCCCTCCCTCCCCCTCCCTGATGCTGAAAAGCTGGTCCATGCCTTTGTCTCCTCTAGGCTGGACTATTGCAATGCACTCCTCATTGGGATCACTGGCAGGTGCCTTCAGGGACTACAACACATTCCGAACTGCGCTGGCAGGGTCCTGATGAGGGTGTGTAAATCCCATCACATTCCACCCATCCTCCATCATCTCCATTGGCTCCCTGTTAGGTTCGGGATCGAGTATAAAATCTGCCTCCTGACCTATCAGTGTGTCTATGGCAGTGCACCAGTGTACCTCAAGGTACTGACACAAATTTTTTTTGTTAGCCGGTTCAAATTTTTTGCCGATTTTTTTCTTTGGTATCCAAATTTTTTGTTATCGGACGCATTTGTTAAACGGAGTACCACTGTATGTCTTGATTTTACTGTCGCACTTTGAGGTCTGTCTATCAAATGTAATGTGTGTTATACATAAAATTTATTATTATTATTATTATTATTATTATTATTGTAATGAAATAGTCATGAACATCAGCAAGAGACATAAGTAAATGTTTTTAAAAAAAGGATGATTTAGCTACCTTTATACCCAAAGATCTACCCAGAGGCCAGATCACCCCATCCACACATCATGGCCCACAAAGTGAGACATGGCACCCACAGCTGTACAGGGATTGTGCATCATAAAAGGAGATACTGAGGTCTTGATCATCAGCTGGCTGTGGTTATACTTTGGACAGCACCTTCCTGTCTGTCTAGCCTGCCTTCTATTAAAGTAGGACAATTGATGTTACACAACATAAGAGGGGCCAACTTGACCTCAGTTTGGCTGCATCCATAAATGGCCTCATTATCCTAAAGTGGTGTAAAATAGGACAGCATTAATATGGTTTAATGTATGAAACACTAGTAGTTCTTACAATAGTGAAGACATTCCAACTGAAAAAGGGCAGGAGTGGAATTATGTAGTAACGAAGGTAGTAAATAACCCAGAAAATGTTTCATATTGTAGTTTGCCCAAAGTATCCACATTTAGCTTTGATGACAGCTTTGCTCTACCTCAACACATTCTACTGGTACAGTATCCCCCTGGAACAATTTTCATTTCACAGCCACGCCTTGTCAATAGTTAAATTGTGCCATTTCTTGTCTCCTTGTGCTTCAGATCATCAGTTGTCTGAAGCATGGTTACAGAGTCCATAGCCCTATTAGTGTCACTACAACAATCCATATTGCGGCAAGAAACACAGTTAAGGAAAGAGAAAAGACAGTTTATCATTACTTAAAGAAATGGGCAATCAGTGTGAAAAATTTCAAAAACTTTTATGTGTCCCCAACCGCAGTCACCAAAACCACCAAACATTATAATGTAAATGGCTCTCATGAGGACTGCCCCAGGAAAGGAAGATCAAGAGCTACGTCTACTGTAATGGACATGTTTATTAGAATTACCAGCCTCATAAAACATTCCCCATGAGATTTTTTTGATAAACCTATACATGTTCACAGTTTGCATGTCTTGACTCTTAATGTGCATTGTTGAAAATGAGGAAAAAATAAAGAAAATCCAGCGAAAGAGAAGGCATGTCACAAACTTTTGTCTGGTAGTACTGTATGTATAGACATTTATTCTCTTTCAGTTTCTCTTCTGATTTTCTGTGACCACAACACCAGCTACTACTAGCTTCAAGTAGAGTCCCCACAATACAATTGCACTTGACAGAGATGCACACCAAGTCCTAGCCTAACTTGTGATGGGTTGTTTCATACTTTTTGTTTACTACATAATTCCATTCTTGTTCTTTCACAGTTTGGATGTCTCCAATATCAATGTACAAGGTGGAAAATGAAAAAAAGAAAAAAGCACTGAAAGAGAATGTCCAAACTTTTGACTGGTAGTGTACATATGAGCAGTTGTAGCTTGTTATCTGCCTTATGCTGCATTATGACTCCTGCCTTGGCAAATATGTTTGTTTTAGCAATTGTAATAAGCTTGAGAAATTGTGCATGGAAATGAGTATATTCTACACCATATGACAGTAAACTCAAAACCATGTGTGCATGAATAAACAGTTGCAGACATGCACAATCTCCTCACTACAACGTGTTTGCTCAGAAAAATAACAGATTTTAGGTGAGTCTCTCCCTAGAGCAGGGATGACACAGCCAGAATTCCAATGAAGTCATTACTATCCTCACACTTTGTGTTTCTGTCCTCGTGTGCATATTTTTTCTTTTCTTTACATATTTTTTCCTTTTTTTCTCCTTTTCTCTCCCATATGTCGTCCTTTTTCTTATGCCCTGTCTGACATCTCAACACATTTTTTTTCCATCTCATTTGTTTTCCATTGTTCTCTTTTTTCTTCATTCTCACATTTTGTCCTCACCTTTCTTCCCTTCCCCTGTGCTCTCCTCTTGCCCTGTCTTGTCGACATCTTCTGATGCCTATCAAAGTTGGGATAATGAGAGGTAAGGTTTCAGAAGCACATACTCACTCGGGCAGACCCTGTCATTCCTTGTGGTTCTGTGCTATCATTAGTAGGGATTCAGCCTGTGGCTACCTCAGGCTAGATACACTATGTTGGGTCCAGAGTTTATACTAGACTTTTTTTCTCTGTCATTTTAGCTTCTAATTCCAGAATTTCTGCCACATAGAACGAGTACAGGATATACTGTATGTTTTAACAACCTGTGTGTCACAGCCATGAAACCATAAATGCTTGCACATAAGGTGTTTGTATCTGCAATCGCTGTTTTAGGTTATCTGTGGTTAATGTGATTTTTTTTTTTAATGTGTCTGCATGTCTTGTTCCATGCTCTATATGTCATGTATGTGTTCTGCTACAAATTGCCCCTGGGAGGACAAAGTCTAAGTCCATGTCAAATTATAATGACAACAGGAAGGCAGATTAGCAATCATACTTGACGCAAACAATGCCACTGGCCACTCATGGTACTGCACTATGGCTCATTTTAAAGCTTTTCCCTCAAAGACCACAACAGAAACGTCTGAAAAACGGCTGACAGGACATGTACAATAGAAAAATTTTTAAAAAGGAGGGGATCAGAAACCCAACAGTACCTCCTAGAGCAAGTCTAGGGCGATGGTGGGAAGAAAACACTTCCTTGAACACAAGAGAAAATCCATCAGCAGAACCAGGGCACTGGGTAGGCAGCCATCTGCCTCAGCATGCGTGGTGGTAGATAAAGCACTAGTTTGCGATGGCCTAGTATACATGTGCAGTGACCCACACTGTGCAGAAGTAATTCGGAAGTCAAAGATTTTGTCACAAGTACTGGTAAGCAGCTTTCCACTAGAGTGAGTGGGTGCTATTTTCTCATGTTACTTGATGTACTATTAAAACATCCTTGGTTACAGCATAGTACAGTTCAACTATGAAAGGGTGCATACAATTAATTATATATTCTCCAGCAGTACAGAGACGGACTTGGTTAATGAGCTGCTTTTTTTTCCTGGCACCTGTGCCCTGACCACCTGAAGAGTCAGACTGAAATGTCAAAGTAGTTTAATTTAGTGTTACTTGCTTCCTAAATTGTTTATCTTATGTATTGTTTGGTGTGTGACTGACTAGTCACACTATAGGTGAACTGTGCCCAAAATTGAGAGAATCAAACAGAGTCCACCTCTTCAAGTAGGTGCTGACACAGTATGCTGTGGGTATGTAATGGTGTGCTCACATTAGCAAATAAACTGAACTTTGGGGGGTCAGACATGCACATGCAGACATGTATTGCCTTCTATGTGTACACTCCAATTGAATGGATATGAAAAAATGAACAAACCCTCTCTGACACCACTCTTAGGTTTCTGAAGAGCTTTAAGGAAGCCAAAATAAAGAGTTTCTCAGTGTCAAGAGAAAGCTGTAAAGATCATGTCCAGAAGTACATGTTGCATATAGGCCATGTTACCATAGCAAAGGTGCCATTTTTGACCTATAGTTGTGTTCAGACCATAGACCGTATATATTGGTGGACAAAGTCACTGTGACTTCACCCATTTGTTTCTGAAAGGACGTGATGAGGCCAATCGGGTTGTCACTTCCTGGCTGCCATTTTGGAGCAAAAAACAGGATGTAACCATATTTGAATGAACATCAGTGGGGCTAACTGAGCATTCCTACCAGGGGACTCATGGAAAACTAGTATTAGCTGCTAGCTTACTGATGCAGTAAAACTTCACCACACAGTGTCAAACAGTCATATTATGCTGTTGTTAGTGTAAACACTTACCCACAGCTGCAGTCCAGTGTATCTCAGGTAAAACTATGTCCATATTGAATAAAGTGAAGATAAAGGTTCAAATCAGTCTGACTTCACTAGTGAGATGAGTTACCATAGCAACATGTCAAACCCCAGCATGGCAGTGATTTGTTGGATTATTGGCAGTAATATCTTAATAATGGAGCAAAAAGTTAAAGATGGACCACCACATTACTTATTACAGGGTCCAAATAAAATGTTTGAGACCATAATGACTCATGACAAAAATTTATTTACTTAGAATTTTCAGGTGGAAGTCCAATGTATCTTTATGCGAAAAAGGCTTCTTGGAGTCGGACGAACAGTTTTCCAGCAACCAAGCACCGGTATGGCAACTTAAAGTTACTTCCGCATTGGCCTCACTGAACAGCCCAGGTCGTTGCCTACTGGTTTAGACCATCTATCTGATGAAACATGTCAAATTTGGTGAAGATTGATCAAAGTATCTCAGAGATAGAGACATTTCCTTTTTAACTGCAAAGGTTTTTCAAATTTCACCAATATTCTTGAAAGATGGCACATGGTGTTAGCTGCTATTGACATGTATGTGTGTTGAAGTCAGGTGTGTGATGAAATACATCAAGTGTTGTTTGGTGCAAATCTGAGTTTTTCATTATCAGTTACTTAGAGAAGCATTTTACGCTCTCTAAATTGTTTGAATTATGGCGGATCATCGTGGTCACGTCTTTGAAGTTTTTTAACTCATTTTGAAAAAGTATGATGGGTAAATGGCCAAAACAGCAGAAAGTGACCACAATATCCAAAATGGTGGACTTCCTGTTGGGGTGGGGTCATGAAGGTAATTAAATTTTTGTTTGTCTGGGTGTGATACATGTGTACTGAATTTCATTCATGTGCATGGAAGTTTCCCTCTGTAGGGAAATGACATTTGGCCCCATGTACACATCATTTTGTCCCATCCACAAAACTGACTGTTACGAGGTCAGCAAGCTACTCTATGATTCAATTCTCCAATCTCCCAAGACAGCCCCTCTGCAACCAAACCTTCACCAGAGCCTACGTGTATGTACAGAACATGAATTGTGTTCAATACTAGCCCTGGGTGATGTGTTCATCCCTAAACTGTCAGAGTGTAGGTGTGCAAACTCCCAACACGTCTGCTGATAGGTCTGGCAAATAACATCTGCGTCCGTCAGTCCACGTGCTTGTTCTGGTCAAACAATCAACTCGCTCTTGGCCGCTTGATTGTCATTCAAAGTTTGTGAAGGTGAATATATACAAAAGTGTTAGCATGCTACTAAAACTTTGATTCTCAGTCCGTAGGTTGAGGTGGTTCAATTTCTCTCAACTCCGTTGTTTCTCTGAACTGTTCTGTCAAAACTCCAGATTCCAATGGTCGGAAGCTCCGACACTCTCTCACACGAGTCTGTGGATTCTCCACGTGTTCTGTCGGCGTCTCAATCCTAATTACTGTGGCAGCTACATCCTGCGTCTCTCTCTTATCACATCGTATCCAAAACAGCTGTGTCAAATGTTTAATTTGGAGAGAGTTCACAAACCACGGCCTCATCCTCCAAATATGTGCTATATATCAGTGAATCCCTGAGCTGAAAACCACACTTCCTGAGACTGGAACATAAGAGGGACCTTTATCCAAAAAATTTTTCATGCACACCTGAGATGCATGCTCAGTTTCAGGAGGATGCGAGCACATTTACTGCATGTACGGTTTAGGCCTAATAATGATGAATAGCATACACATTACTTTGGCAGCCATCTTGACCTACCTACAATGAGTATAGAGGCTTCTTCTTGATTCCAACCAGGTTTTTGGGGTCAAGAAATTCATTTGTTCACAAATCTAAGAGGTATATACGCTCTACCCATGAGAATTTGCATGTTTCAGGAAGAAACATGGATTTGGTCCAATTTCACCCATTTTCAAAGGTACATTGCATTTGCAAAATCTGATGTTGATATCTCAAGGCATTTTTAAGTTATCAGATGGACAGACGAACATGACAAATGACAGACAAAAGAACATTACTGTGAAACCTACTCCAAATCATGTTTCAGGCCCAACTGACTAGGTTAAAGTGAGTTTTGGTCATGTTGAAGACAAAAAAACATGGTGATTACAATACCAGCTTTCACTTTGCAGCTGCTAATCAAGTCACCTTTGAATCAGGATATCAAAGTATCCTATCTTTGGTGAAAACAGGGTACCGTGCTGAAAATGGAAAGCATTATTTTAAGAGCACTTCATCACAAATCTTGATTACAAGGAAGTCTGTACAGAGATGTTAAAGCAAAAAAAAAAGATTAAGTGTGTCATTCAGAGTTGTTTAATATTTCATACATTACAGGAGCCCTTTATAGTCACTGCTGTGAATAGAGTAAGTTAATGGATACTTCACCATATAATTCTATGGTTAAATCTCCTTCTGAACATAATAGCATATCACTTGTCACAACTTTTGTCATTCTCTGAAATTAAAACTCATTCTCTCTCTTGAATCTGTTGCCACTGGTCAAGTATTTCATGCAGTTTTCTTCCCTTTCTGCTCTCTGCATATGTTGCTATTTTAAAAAGCTCCTTCAGGCTCTGAACCAGACTCGACACACTGAGGATGGCAAGTTTGGAAGAAGATTTGGATTCTATAAACAGAAAGCCTCTTTGGCTGTTTGTGGCAATTCTTCTCTACCGTTTTTACAATTATTTATGTATTTTAATGCTAGCACTTGACACAAGCAAACATTCAACCAAAAACAAGCATGTGTCCTTGACTTGGCTTCACACAAGACAATAATGGAACAGAACAGTTGGATGGATGTGTTTGATTGTACAGGTGTGTTGTACTAAATGTAATGCAAAATGTAATGCAAAATTGGGCATACATTTTTGATTAAGTGACATAGGTCATTCAAATCAATCATGCCGTTAGAGTAACTACCGCAATTGGCTCCTAAACTTTCTCAGAGGGCAACTCATGCACCCATCTACACTCAGGCACCCACATATACACACTATAATATATTTTATTTCCTTGCAAAATCAGAATTTATTTGACAATTTAATTAACTAAAGCTGAAACTTCAGTTTGTAACAAATTCTGTAACAGCATAATAAGAACTCATTTTTTCTGTTGAAAGCATAACATTGTTGTAATATTACATTACATTTTTATTCTCACTATCACAATGTTCTCCTCAAAAATGCTTCATTGAACAGAAATGACTGGGATGGGCTTATGCAGATCTTATCAAACAGGGGCTGAAGTTGCGAGACTGCCACTCAGTTCATTTTCAGTGCCTAGCTTTTGACCTGTATTTTTGCCTTAATTGAGGCACATTAAGATATGGCAGTTTCATAAGGATGTTGTTGTTAAACTTGTGTGCAAGATTCTGATCTCATCCCCAAGTTCAAACACCCCGGACAGAAGTCCCCCATGTGACAGCCTTCGGACCGCACAGCAGTGTGATTGGACCCCATTTCCTCAGAATACAGAATACTCTTAGTGTCTGCCTCATCTGTTAGCATGCACGCGTCAGTACAGTGAACACACAGGGTGCACAGGGAAGGCAGAGCAGAGAACAGCATGGAGAAGTATGTTTTGAATTTAACCACATCTTTACACATGAGGAAAGTTCACTGTTTCCAAGGATCCTTGCATAGTTAACACAGAGTAATCACATGAATGAGTCAGAGGTGCATTTGTGACTGTATCAGTGTGACATGTTCAAATGTCCTTTTCACACAGTTAAGTTTCCAAACAATAATAAATGTTGTGGATGTTCAGTTCCTCCATAAAACTGGAAAAATAATCCAGTGTTAGATCAGAAACTGAGTTGTCAACCAGTTTTCCCCAAATCATGGGGCAGAGAAATTTACACTATTGACTTATTAAGTCCCACCACTTCTAAATTTGTACTAGGTTGCAAGTAAGCAGTGACACTGACGAGCACAGGTTTGTTACAAAGACTGAGTTGGAGCATGCCTTCAGTGCAGCTCAAACAAATGAGGATGTTTTCAGCACTGAAAACACAGTTACATGGGATTTGAATGGAAACGACACTACCAGAGCTAAAAAACAGAAGCTTTGTCTCGCAAATGATGGACTAACTTGTTAATAATGGGGAAAGCATTATTCATGCTTACATGTGTGTTTTATTTTAGTAAAATTATGTAGATTTATGTTGAACCTTAAAAAATAAAATAAAAAAGAATGCGGTTGTGGCTAAAACAAAGGCAAATACTGCTGCTCACCATGTAAGCAGTGTGGGTAATGTGCAAAGTGTGGTGATTTTAATCATTTTGTCATACAGGGCAAGTCTCCCATTGTCTTCTGCATGACATCGTGTCAGCAGTACAGTTGTGCAGCAAGCAGTGTTTTTTCTGTCCATGTGGATCGGTTTGTACACTCACTGATCGTTTGTGTCATATAATAAAAAGTATTTGACATAACTCTCTTAGTCGCTTTAAACTGTGAAACATAGTTTTATCATAGTTTGGATTCAAATCGATGCTGCAAAAGTTAGAAGGTCATCATTCTCATAGTAACATAATACAAACATGGTTATAGTTAGCAATAATGAATAACAGAAACAAAATTAAATTTCTGTGTAAAATAAAAAAATGCAAGTTGAACTTAAACAATGTATATAATGTTTTCAGACGCATGAATGTTCTGCTGGCCTCGTGATAAATGATCATGCAGGGAAACTGATGGAAACTGTAAATCACCGTACTCTTATTTTAATTTATATACTTCTATATATTAATATTCATTACATGCTTTTGTATCGTCCCCGAATAATGCAGGTCTATTTAGTCGTAATTATAGTATGAGGGGGCTTCACACAGCATAGAAATAACATAGGGTTGGCCTTGAGAGAGACACAATGACTACCATCACTCTCTGTCAAGCCTATTGACTGGCAAACTTCTTGAAGGGCTCCCCATTAAAACAGAGTGTGCACATAACTCTTCTCAGACTGTCCTGACAGTGTTATACAGCATGCACTGAGTGAGTCAACAGGCAGTGGAGAAATCACTCATGCACCAACTATTGCCAACTGCAACCTTGTTCTTTGGAGGAAATATATCGGGGGAAGAATGACGGTGAACATTGATCGTGTACTGTGCCTCCGGTCTGGCCTCTCGTTGTGACAGGATATGACAACATAATGTAGGACCACAGCCCATGACAGAGCAGGGAGCTTAGATCATCCGTCAAACTCAAGTAGAAGTTGTGGGGTTTGTGAAAGTCACAAGACAGGTTTGGCCCTAAATGTATCACAAAATTTAGCTGAACTTTCAGAAATTTAGCCAAAAAAAGAGAGTTTGTGTATTTCTACCACGGACTGTCCATTAAAGGTGGACTAACCTTCTGTAACATTACTCAGTTTTCTGAAGAGCAGTTCAGAAGCTCAAGCAAGCACAGAAAAACTGTACACAACCAAAAATGGATATAGATTCAATGTGTGAGTGTAGCTAAGGTAGGATAGATGAAATGGTGAAACTCCTGGCCCAGATACACCTGTCAATCAAACTGCCCATACTCTAAGCACGAGTCGGGGTTTGGATCATCTAAAGCAGGGGTCTCACTGCTGTCAATATCATCTCATTAGGGGCCACATCAGTGTTCGAATAATACTAAAAAGAACAGAGATTTCTGAAAATTTTGTGTTTTTTTTAGTTTAAAGTTCGAGTCTAAATATTGTATTATACAAAATTGTAAGCAGCATGTGCCAATCTTTTTTTTTTCATGAATAGATTTTCTCCAATTGAACAAATTTGCTCTATTTCTGGCCAGACACATGATAGCACTTCTGGTCATATTTTAACTAACAGATTCAAACTAGTTTTGGACTGTAAGTGCTAAGTTTGCCTTTTTAACAACTTTCACTGACCTATGTTGCAAATGTGTGGGCAATGAAAGAACGGAACGCAAGGTTTGGACGTGTGTCCGGCCGAGGGGCCGGATACGAATGTGTTATAGAAACGTAATAATCCTGGAGGGGATATTGTCTATTTCTGCACATACATTACACACGAAACACTTTGCATGTTCTCGGGGCACCACCC
>JAQQAE010021168.1:0-10522 GCA_029823295.1 Pseudamia nigra | reverse complement strand
TTTTGACAGATTTTTGAGCGCCGTGTACCACATACTGACTTCGAACCGATTTTACCGTAAGCACAAACCAGGAGAAAAATCCATATATAAGGCGCACCTTCGATTTTTGAGAAAATTAAAGGATTTTAAGTGCGCTTTATAGTCCAAAAAATACGGTGTATTTTCATTTTGTTTCCTTAACAGGGACCATGCACAAATAATCTGGTACACAGCATCATCGGATAAAAGATGCAGATTCAACTTCTAGTTAGTTTCCATCTGCAGTCCCTGGACACCAACTACAAAATTCACCACACTATTAACATATTATTACTGAGCTGTAATGCAAAGTGCAACCAACGTGTTTTATCAATCACTTCCACTGTGTAGCGCTTACTCAAAGAGGAAAAAAGCCGATCATAAAAGAAGAGACGACAAACAGGGCTTGTACAGCTGTCACACATTCTCTTTATTGTTACAACTTGTTTTGGTTTATCAGCCGCTTGTCTTTTTTGAACACATTTTTAAATTAAAGGCAAACATATACAGCGTCATCCTCAAAACCATGCAGCAGTGTAAACGTGATGTTTACCATGATAAAAAAAAAGTCATACAACTACAATTTACTGGCAATGTCTGTGAAAACAAAACTGTCATGTGAGCAGACTTAGTGCTATCATTCGGCAGGTAAATATCCGTGTCTCAAACAGTTTGTTGTGTTAAAACATGAGAAAAAAAATAAATAATCTGACTGACAACATATACATAAGTAGAAATGCGGTCCTATACATGACAGCCTGTGTATTTGTGCACATTCTAAGCATAACTGCTAGAGAAACAATGACTACTGTACTGCACTGTATTACTGTATTGCATCGATATAAAAACCCAGTTAGTTATTCTGTGTCTCACCTCAACTAGGCAACGACAGCTACCACACCACGATGACAACTGACACCGGACAGCTTGGAAATGCACAGTTCATAGCGAAGTAACAAAGGCTATCAAAGTAATTAGGAAGTTGTTAGTTTGAACTCAAGGGCCAGTCATGGAGTGCACCACAGAGTTAATGTACTGTACAGTTAACCCCTCATCTGTTTAATACACGAAATACAAAAGCTGGCCTTGTGTTGTATAGCAGATCTTTTCTCCCAGTTCTTCACTTCAACTTGGGCTCACATTGCACTACGTCTCAACCTTCTTCTGTGATGTCTCCATATTGTACTCAGCGGCCTACAGTCTACGGCCAACTTAATGAAACCTGAGACAATGACGAACACAAAGTGTTAATATGTCCCTTTGTTGCAACACCGTTGAATTATAGCAGCTAAAAAGGAACAAACGCGCTGGCCGTGCACTGAGTCAGAAGGGCAATGGAGATTAATGGATGACACAGATGTTTATCGTTTGGGTTACTATCCAGAATCACACTGATAAATGATCACTTTCAGTTCTAAAATCAAGCTGGATTGAACCCTGTAGGGTTATTTACGCATTTGATTGATGAGTCAAATTGTCCAGCCTATGTGATGCGATTCAAGGTTGATCCTCTGGCACGCCTCATTTAGGCGCTAAAATGGTGAAACTTGAGAAAATGAAAAATATGAACTTCATAGGACATAAACTACTGAAAGTATTACACATCTCTCAACTCAAAGTATAAACATCACTACTAAACAGTCCTTCAGACATGATCTCTGATGCTTACTCTCAAAGCAGCTAACAGTCTCTCCTCCCTTTCTGCCTTTTAAACATTAGTGGGTCACTAAGGCACCGGTGCGTACAGTCTGGTAAATAAAAAATTTGATCTGTCCACTACCTGCACCCAAATCCACCAGAATCTCATCTTGCCTCTACATGCAGCTAAACACACGCACACACAAACATGACACTGACATTTACAAAAAAATCTCTCAAATGATCCTTATTTCTGTAACATGAATTAACTTAAAAATAACCCCAAACCCAACATTTGATTCTGTACAAGCTTCAGGAAGAATATAGTTTTTTTCTTAAAACATCCTAGAAGGCATTCACTTGCCATCTTTCTTATCAATCGGGAACAGACCCAGCAAGTCCAGCATGGCCCGTTTGATGTTGGCCCCAAAACGGTGTGAGTCCTAAAAGAGATTTTTAAAAAAGAAGCATTTTCAGAAGCCTCTAAAAGCAAAAAAAATGAATGCAATGCAACTGGTGATATGGTTAAAAATAGTAAACATACAGTTTCTGGGCTTGAGTGTTTGCTGGAGATGTGGAAGTTGATGAGGTTCTCGCCAACGATGATGTAGGAGACGCCATAACCATCATCAGCAACCTGAGCCAAGCAAAAGAGAAGCAAGTTCAACAAACTGAAATGTTACCCACTTCAAGGGCTTTCCTGAAGTCATTCTAAACCAAATCTTTTTTTTTTTTTTACCCACACATTCAAGGTAAATATAACGGCAGGCAGGTGGAAATATGATAATTGAGTTCAGTTCATTTAAAAAAAATACAATTTTTACAGTAAATTGATTCTTTTGGGTTTTTTACTCCTTAAATGTATGTTATAAAAGAACCTAAAGATCATGAAAATTAACATAATGTGACTAAGAAAAAAAACCCAGTGGTCCAAACAATAAACTGATATATGTGAAAAACATCAAACTCTCCCAAAAAAACTGAACAAATCTACATTTTCCAACAGGCAATACAAGTACAAAGTAAAACGACAAACACTAGGTGCAGTAGTAGCTTTAACACATCAGAAATGTGGACTTTAAAACCGAGGAGGCTCACTCTGACAAAACCAAATGAAAAAGTAGAAAATAGAATGAAATGTCTGTTTTTTGACCTGACTTGGTGATGCAGGTGATGATGTACTCTTACAACGTGTGAACAGACAAGCGCATGGACATATGTGATAAACTTCAACAAGCATTAAATATCCCTCTTCGTCACTGGCTTTAAAAGGAATTCATTATGAACAACGGATTCAGTTCACATGGACTCACCGGACCGAATCCACCTCCAGAGGACACGTACTCCGGGTGTTTGACCAAATCGAACAGCTCCACCTGCTGCAGCGGCGTCTGACTGGTCGACAGTCTCCACGGCTCAGACAGAACCTAAACAACACAAAGAACACATTTCATACAAAGCGGAATACAATTCTGTTGCCTGTTTATTTACAGAACTTGGTTCAATGTCCGTTGCTTTTTAATGTTCTCAGAAATAAAGCTGACTCCTCGTCCACAAAAAGCATGTTTAAAAACAAGGCAGACACAGTTTTTCTTCATCCTAGTGGTACAGTATTGCGAGAATATGGTGACCAGAGCGGCAGCTACAGCTTTTTTTAAATTGTTGAAGACTCTGTTGATTACTTCCTGAAGTACCTGATTAATATTTTGGTCTAGATGCCCTCAAGTGTGTTGTTTTTCATAATCAAATGATGTTGATTTTACTGCAACATACAAAGAATGAAACCGGTGATGTTATAATCAGGAAAATTGGTCATTTTCTTCTTAAAACTACTCAAACTGATTATAAATCATGAAATACCTATTGATTAAGCAGCTCTAGAGACACTTTATTTCATACAATTTTTATTTCCATATGACAAATACGATAAACTGAGCTTGATTTAATATTTTACACTACTTTACTCTAGATTTGGGTTTCATAGATTATGGTCCAGTACACTGCAAACAGTGACATTTTTACCCATTTTAAACTTTTTGTTATTATTTTGTTTATTTTGCTTTTTGTTTGGGTAAATTTCTTGATTTATGTCTTAATTCTTGTTCAACTTTGAACATTTCACTTACTATTTTGTTCATTTTACTTATTGTTTTCATTGACATTTATTCTTCTTCTCATCCTTATGTAAATTTTTTTCTTTCTGATTTAAATTTTATCCAATTTCCTAGTTTGGTTTATTCTACTTATGTGGTTAATTTTCAAGACTACTTTGTTCATTTTTTATTCAGCTTCTGTTTACTTTTCTTAGAATTTCTTAATGTGTTCATCTTTGTTTAATTCAATTCTGAACTTGTTCTTTATTTTTTCACCTCTCTCACTTTTCATTACCCAATTCATTTTTGTTCATTTCCTCGATGTTCTGTTCATAATTGTGTGCAAATTAAGTCCATCCCAAAGTATACCACTTTACTTTGATTTTTGGATTGATTTTTGCATTACTACTCATTTGACATCTCGTTTTCTCTGAAATACATAGTCCTTGAGTCAAAGCACTTTGTCATAAAATAAATCAGACATCACAAGGTCCAGTTCGAGTTTGAACTAAATTTTGAGCAGATGTGGAGTTACTGCACTTTTCCTTTGTAGGGCAGCACAGTCAAATAATGGAACACTCGGTGTGTACGTTCAGTGAGACACTGATACCACCCAAATGCACCACTGAACGACACAGAAAATCATTTTTGCCTGTGGCCACCACACTGTATAATTCTTCAGCCTATTGGCGTAACTACAAACCACAATATTCTGCACTCTTGATATCTGGACATCTAAAGTTATGTTGATAAGTTTGTCCAGTGCACATTGTACACAGTATTTGTTTTAATAGGCATTAGTCTGTTTTAAAAGGGGAATTTCAATTTTCAATTTTTTTGTTTTTCTATTTCAATTTTCTATTAATATATAATACTCAAACTATTTTTCTAATATAATATTTTGTTACCTTCTTCCCTGGAACTTGCTTTTTATACTGGCATGGAACAACTGTGACCAAACAATTTCTTCTGGCATTAATAAAGAATTTCTGATTCTGATACTAATTTTTCATGCAATTTTAGCTGCTAAAAACACTGCTAAACTGCTAAAAATAGCTCTCACCTCCTTTAGAAAAGGAGAGTCCTCTCCCAGGTATTTGGAAACCACATATAGACAGAAAAGGTGCCGATCGATGCCCTTTCCTGTCATTGCCAGGCGATACAGATTTTGGTGCTTCTCCGCTGCCACTTTGAGTAACTTCAGACGCTCCTCTCTCTGAAAGACATAAAAATGAAACATGACTGACAGAAGGACACGTGTATGGTTTCAGAAGAATGAGAGTTTGAGGAATTTCAGGATGCCATTACATCCAGAAAGGATGAGCAAAGTAAAAATACAGACACCAGGGGGAAGTGACGGGTGATATACAGCCATTACCTTTTGCTCTGTACAGACCATGACCTACGTACATATTTAACTAACATAAGCGATGTGCGTTGTTTCTTACCGTCTCATCTCTAATCATGGAACGGACAAAGGCACACGTCTCCATGGTGCAGGAGCGCACAGTTTCTGTTCTGCCCTCACGGAACAAACGAGTCATTGAGGCTTCATATGTCAGACAGAACTTCCCCTTGTCCTGTAGGGAGACAGTAGTTGTCAGCACTCACATCACCTCTGATCAGAGTCCATCAGGACACTTTAAAATGATAAACGCATCTGATAATTACACAAAGCCTAGGAGTGACAAGAGGCTGATTGTTAGAGCTAGAAAATAGTGGATGAGTGACAAAAACATTGTAAATTGAAACACTGAATGTACTTCAGTCTTCTGTGATGTTTGATTGGGAGGTGACTGCCCTCTGCTGGTGAGAGGCTCCTTTGTGCCCAATTTGTTTGTCACAACTCTGACATGTACTGTACTTTCAGAGGTTTTCCCTTTGATGTGAACAACCTTAATCATCTAATGAAACCAGCAGGATTGTGATATGATCAAATGGTGAAATAACAGAAGAAAATTGAAAATCAAAAAAGAATTGTTTGATGGCGTGTTATTTTTCTCACTTGTTTGTTTTGTCTGATCTGCCAGGGACTACAGATGTAAAGTAACCTTTTTGGTTAATTCTGGCATATTTACATTGATATGTTCATCAAAAAGCACAGTCCCTTTAAAATAAATAAATTGAAATTGAAAAACATGGCCGTCTAAATTCAATTAGAAGTAAAGCATGGTGTGTGGTTTTTCTTCCATCAACTGGACTGGAATAGGTGACGTATCCGGGAAGCTTCTTCAGAACTGAAGAAGCTTCCCAGATAGGTAGCGAAACGTCTTCAACCAAATTTCCAGTCCATGGAAGAAAAACCACACGCCTTGGATACTATGACCTGGAGGACTGAGAATCTTCACAGACAAGTAAAGCATGGAAAAGTCAGAATATAAATAATTGTCTACGTCAGGGGCGTCCAATCATTGTCATAAAGGTCCGAGACACTGCAGGTTTTCTTTCCAGCCACTCACTAAAGCAGGTGTTTTCACTGAGTTGAAATCAGTGAATTCGGTAAAATTACCTGCTGAATAGACTGGTTGGAAAAAAAAAAAGCGCATTGTGTTGGCCCCTTGTGGCAATGACTGGACGCCCCTAGTCTACACGAAAACTAGTGATGGCAGAAATGGAACCTTTGAGAGATCGAATCATTTGGAACAATTAATTCAGAAAAAGAATCAATCTTTTGTCAAGTTCGAAACATCTCACCACAGCGACATCTGGTGGCCAAATAAATGTGATCTTAAAATACTCCACTCAAACAGTGCAGTATTTTCCTGTCCTTTTGTCTCTTTAAGCTTTTTGTGTTTTGTTGTGTCTGGATTTATAGTATTATTTGTATGGAAGTATATTTTGTTTCCATCAGTCAGTATTTGTAGGGGTGCGTGTGTACAATACAGAAATAATTCCAACCATCATTTCAATATAATCTCTAAATCCAAATGTAGCTCAACACAAAACACCCAGAGAGGCAAGACTTCACAAACAACCTGTACTTTACAAGAGCTTTTAAATATGTTTTACGTATGTTGGGTGATGAATCAGAAAACAATCAGGCAAAGACAGAAGAAATTATTGTTTTACACACACACACAAAATATATATATATGTATGAATATGAGAGAGAGAGAGAGAGACAGAGAGCGAGCATATATTATGACTTTTCTTACTGTGTAATGATAAGTTTTTTTAATTATTCAGTTTTAGAAACTCGATAGTGAAATTACTGCCCATTCACTTGTGTTTTACTGACATAAAACAACTGTGAGGTTTCAAAACAGCTGGTGAAGTAATGGACGCGACTTCCTCCTTCCGATACAGATCTTGAAAAAATGTTTTGAATCAAAAGTTCCACCTAGGTTTCAGTACGTACCAAAACACTGTTTCGATTTTTGCCACCACTAATGAAAACATTTCTATTATCTTTGACTACTAATGCCGTTTGACTGGTTTCACTGACCCTGTAATGGGCGAGCTGCAGGGCGATCTGGATGAAGGCATCAGGACTGGTGCGGCACTTCTTAATCAGACCTTTGCCGAACTCGCTGAAGGGGATGATGTGACAGTCCACATCGTCAGCCAGAGTCCTGGCTACAGTCAGAGAGCTCTGGATCACCTCAATGCACTGCACAAGTAAGAGGAGTGGTACATGATATCCAAGCACAGCACAGCTTACAACACACTCTCAATACATGTAACGATTGTAATGAAGCTCTAGTTAATTAGGTGTACGATTATTAAAATATTACCTGTTAGGGTGCAAACAATACCCATAATCCTACAACAATGTGGAATAAAAAGTAGATATTCTTACACTCCAGCATTGACTTAAAGCTAACGTGAGTGTCGAATGCCATTCAGAAGAAGAGGTTTTTGAGAAGGTCTAGCAGCTTTACCTCAGTAGGAATGTCCCACTGCAGCCTCTGGGGACCAGGCATGTTTGGGTGAGGCTCCCCGTGGCAGTGACCCTCTTCAGTATATCCCAACTTAACAGGATCCATGGAAAGCACATGCTGTAAAGAAAATCCAAATCCAAGTGTTAATGTGTTTACATTCAATCAAGTCCAGGAATTAACTCATCTGAACATCTTGTCTTCAAGAATGACCTGGTTATACACTCACTGGCCACTTCATTAGGTACACGTGTTAATACAACTCATTAATGCAAATATCCAATCATCAAATTACATGACAGCAATTCAGTGCCTTTAGGCAAGTAGACATAGTAAAGATGACCTCCTGAAGTTTAAACCAAGAATGAGAATGGGTAAGTAAGACGATTTACATGACCATTGTATGGTTGTTGCTGCCAAATGGCAAACACCAAACTGCTGTTCCACTGGGATTTTCACAGACAACCATCTCCAGGATAGGTAAAGAAATACTCAAAACTGCAAAAGCCTATATATCCAACAAGCAACAGTTCTCTGGATGAAAACACCTTGTTGATGCCAGAGATCAGAGGAGAATGTTCAGACTGGTTTGGGCTTACAGAAAGGCAACAGTTGCTCAAATGACAGCTTGTTACAAACAAGTAATGCAGAAGAGCATCTCTGAATATGCAAAACAGTGAACGTTGAGGTAGATGGGCTACAGCAGAAGGCCACATCAGTGAGACTCCTGTCATCTAAGAACAGGAATCTAAAGGCGCTGGACTCAGTATAAGTGGTCAGCAGAAGGCTGGCATTATTGTTCCCTGATGTGATGTTTTTTAATTTCCATAGCGGTATTCAGATGGTAGGTTCAGAACTGGCCATAAGCAACATGAAAGTACGTAGCAACACTTCAGGCTGCTGGCAGTGGCACAACTGAATTGTTCAAATGCCACAGCCTACCCGGGTATTGTTGTTGACCATGTCCATTCATTCATAACCACAGTGTACCCATCTTATAGCTAGGAGGTCCAAGCTAGTATTAGTGAGACAGACCTAATAAAGTGGCTGGTGATTGTATGTTGTCCATGTAAGCATTATATTCTCGTTTCAGCCTGGATAACACTTTCTAACTCTTATGAGAGACCTAGATGGCCCTGATATACCCTCCATAGTGAGGCATGTAAAGACCTCATCCAGGTTTGTTTGCAGTAAACACTGACTGCGATGGAGAGATAAGATATACATTGTAAACCATGACCTGACTGACTTCTTATGTCTGTAAATGCTACAGCCTTAATATGACTACAACCAGAATACTAATGCACATAATATAATAACACTAATAAAGTATTTGTTTGCCTGCAAATTTTAAACAAGTTTAATGCAGAAGTGAAACTCACACACCTCCCACAGATGGCCAACAATTGGAGCATCAGCCCAGGAATGTTCTGTATTCAGTCCCATGGTGCCGTTTTTGAAAATAATCAGGTTGAAGGATTTGTCAAACCACCTGATCACAAAAAATAAACACCTTCAGTTTTACTTGGTGTCAACACTGTGTACTGTACATTAAGAAATC
Organism: Pseudamia nigra; assembly: GCA_029823295.1. Lineage (NCBI taxonomy): Eukaryota > Metazoa > Chordata > Actinopteri > Kurtiformes > Apogonidae > Pseudamia > Pseudamia nigra. The sequence continues at coordinate 1,334 of JAQQAE010021168.1, read as the reverse complement.
CATTAAAAAAAAAACATGAGTGCATATTGAGTTCTTGCGTCATACCTGTCATAGCACTTTCCATGGAGAAGGGATTTGGCATAACTGTCCAGGGACTTCACTGGGTTATTTGTGTCGTAACGCTGCTCAGTGTCATCAAGGGTTACAAAGAAGGCTGCTTTCTCTATGGCGTCGAGAGATTGCTTGTTCTTACCGCGGCTGAAGTAGGCTTCACGAGCCTTGGCCCATGGAGTCCTGTGTAGGGCAGCAGTTTCAGAAACAACAAGAAGTGAAGACCAACCAAAATGACACCATTATCTTATATGAAGTACAGCTATAACCTAACAAAAAAATAACAGAATATTTACATTTTCATTCCTCACAGTTCAACACACTGAGGCACTAAAGTACTAATCTCGTTCTGAAAAAAAAAAAGTTAGTATATGAAATACAGTGCTGCATGACAGACTGCGTTTTCCTTGTCATTTTCGTCTGCAGCTCCCTCTGTATTGCCGCCTACCTGTCTCCTGCAGTCAGTGCTGCTACTGTCTCCTCCCCTGGCATAGGTTCAGACTTATCAGCCAAGATCCTCTCCATCTGCTGCTCGATCTCCCGTGGCAACAGAAGGCGGCCATCATAAAACATCCACACCTTGTAGAAGCGGCCCTTATGGTACACAGCTATGTGTTTGCTCTCATTCATGTGCTGCAGCGTGTCTGGGAGACAGACCGACAGTAAGTTGAGAAAGGAGGAGGGCAGTGGAGAAAGAAGGGACAAATGCTCGCAGAGTAGTGGGGAAACAGTACTATCATTTACTTGAGTTCTTATCACAATGTAGTTTTGAATTTATTTAGCATGTTTTCACAATGTTGTAGTTGAGAAGTCAAGAGAAAGCAGTTGAGCTTATGTAGGATATCACACCAGTTTATGTTTGGGAACAATAGAAATATGAAACATTATCTTGGTTCTCAGTTGAACATACAGTGCACTTCTTCCACAATTTTTATGTTACAGCCCTATTCCAAATTGGATTGAATTCATTTTTCCCCACAAAATTCTACACACAACACCCCATAATGACAATGTGAAAAAGTGTTTTTTTTTTTTTTTAAATTGTTGCAAATTTGTTAAAAATAAAACATCTGAGAAATCACATGGACATATGTATTCATAGCCTTTGCTCAATACTTTGGTGATGCAGCTTTGGCAGCAATTACAGCCTCAAGTAGTTTTGAATATGACGCTACAAGCTTGACACACATATCTGTGGGCAGTTTGGCCCATTCCTCTTTGCAGAACCTCTCGAGCTCCATCAGGTTGGATGGGAAGCGTCGGTGCACAGCCATTTTCAGATC
>JAQQAE010021167.1:0-10522 GCA_029823295.1 Pseudamia nigra | reverse complement strand
GGAAAATGAACCAAAGTTTCGGGGCTTTGAAACCACACAGAACAGTGACATCTGGTGGTGAACTGCAAGTATGTCATGTGCTTCAACCAGCCTCCTTGTCCTTGTTATACTTCAATATGTACAAAATAAAAAGCATAAAACAAAATTATTTGTGTTAATTTATGTGAGAAGTGCTTGTGTTACATCAGTTCTTCTAAATTATTTTCTGTTATGCCCCCCTAGGAAGAAGAAGAAAACATTTTGGAAAATTGTTGCGCATCCATTACAGTCATATCCATCGACGCATCATAAAGCTTTTGCTTCCTTGACACTGCCAAAAATTCAGCATATCAAGAAAATCAATACAGCACAAACTTGTAAAAATGTGGTATTTGAACTCATAACCTTGGGATTCAAAGGTCACTATGTTAACCATTGAACTATCAGATATGTGGATGCTTGTAATCACCATCCACATGATACAATAAATAATTACTGGCAGGAGCCGTATTTGACAATTCAGTTCATTGTCTGTGTTTCAGCATGATGGATGGACCAGAGATGTTGCATCATGGAGGAGGTGATGTCATGAAATGTCAACTCTTGTGGGCAAATCAAACACTACACCTTCAACAGAAAGAAAAAGATAAACAATTACTTTTTAAAATGACACATAAACCTACTTCTAGTTAAAGACATCATCAATAACTAACATTAATAGTACACTTTATTTGTTTTAAAGAATTCAGGGACACTTTACGTAATAAAGACACCTCTGTGTCAGAACAACAGACACAGAGGTGTTTGGTACACGGGACACAGCTGTGCAATGGCTGTCAGCGCTTTGTTTGTGATATGCGCTAAATAAACAAGTCAAAAAATTCATGTAGTGTCTTCCATAATTTAGATTCTTTAGTGTGCTGCCTCCCTTTAAAAAAAAAAAATTATATTAGCATGCATACCCATAATAATAACAAAGCATATATCTACACTTGAAGAACAAAAACAGGCAAACATCTTATATCGCACAAAAGTAACCATTGTACAATACTATTACAGTACCTTATTAGCAGAAACCAAGGTGAAGTGATTCCAAGACGCAGAATGTTTCTTACCAGAAGCTGCGGTAAGGAGCAATGAACTCGATTCACACAGGGCAGCACAACTGGTCGGGAAACACCATTTGGGATTCATTTTTGTTTTATAGAGAATGGCGCACCCAACTGTTCAAACAGATGAGTCACGTCTGAACCGTGGTTCGATCAAACCATGCATTCGGCGCTTCAGACGTCATCAATCACGTGATCAGCATCATTTGACACACGGCCCGGAACATTGTGCCAAACCACTCTGCTTCACGAAGCTGAAACAAGCGCTGAAGCGTCCGTGTCAAACAGCCCATCCCTACTGTACATATTGAAAACATACATATTAAAAAAACACATTATAAACATTAGGAACACACACATTCATATATTTACATACACACATAGACCCAGTGAATTCACACACCCCTTGCACACAGTCTCTGCCAGTAACAGAGTAAAGTATTACATGGCTTGGGACTGAGGGACCAGGTGAAGAAACATTATCTTAGGGAGCCGTCCACACCGAGTCACCGCACCCCAGGACCACACCGGTAAGTGATCCTTAGCTTTGTGGTTTCAATGTCTAGCTAGCATTATCATGGCTGGTGTTGGGCTAAATTTCCAGAGCTGCAGCAAAAGCAGTAAGGTGTACTGTCCCTATCTGCCTCTATACTGCCAAGAATAGACTGTGTGTAATTCACCATGACCACAAATCACACTAACAGGCAAGAAAAAAAAAAAAAACCTTATCTCATCACCTGTCCTCATACTGAACAGCAGTTGCTACCAGGTTTTTTTCTAAGCCAGAATGGCGGTCTCTGGATCAGAATTTGTTGAAAACCCCTGATTTAGAGCTTTATTAATGGTTTTCAGGCTGGAAAGTTACATACTTTATTGCTATACAAAATAAATGTAACTTCTGTAAATGCATTCTTTGGGCATGTGGCTAAATTTCATGTACAGGGACAGGATATTGATTGGATTTTTTTGTTTTCATTTTTTTGGTCAAATATTGATTATTTTATATAATTAGAGCAGCATCACTAGCAGGGGCAAGTGTGTAAGACAGAGGAGACTGTCAATCAACTTGTAAGCTTAGTTGAAGGTCAAAATGCAAATCAATTGGTTACTTCACCTTGTGGCTCAGTGCATTCACCCCAACAGGCCAGCGCACTGAAAGCGCACGGAGCGCCACCATAACCACCCCATTCAACTCCTTTCAACATTTTGTGGCCTTTGCAAATGTCACTACAGGGTGGTATTCTGTTTCTTAGTAGTAGACGTCATGTAGCTCTACAATATAAACTCGGGTCACAATACGGTGTATATGAACAAATGACCCATGTGATTACTTTGGAATTGAGAACGTTTTAGGTTGTATTTTAATCTTTGTGCACATGTGCCATAGACAAATTGCTAGAGATGGAGAAGTAATTTGCACCTACCCACATTTTTCATTGCTCTCACATGTCTGTAAATGTTTCGGGGCTGCCCAGATTTACAATGAAGAAGCATATTTCTGCTGATATGTCACACCTTTTCACCATATTTCACTTAAATAAGCACAGACAGACTTCTTGAGTACTGTATATAAGCTCTCATGTTACTCACTAAAATCCTATGCCGACTCCCACAGAGAGGCTTGTGTTAAATCCCCTGCAAAGTTATGAATGACGCTGTAACGGGAAGGTAAATCGTCCGAGGAGAAATCAATTTAGAAAATTGCCTGAATTCTTGCTGGCCTGTTTCGTTGTCATTAAGAGATCGCACAGACGGGAGGGGATGAGATGAATGTCTCCTTGTGCAAAGAGGGCAAGTGCATAGCTTTATACCGCAGCCTCGGTGCGCATATTACTTTTGTCGTTGTCTCACCAATGTCTATTGGTTCATTCTCTGTCTTAAAGGCATGGGCCAACAAGAAACAAAAGGAATGCTTTTTATTCAGTAAAATACTTTTACTTGTATTTATCCACCGTAAGTTTATTTTTAGATCCTATAATAGATGTATTGGTTTAGATGTTTTTATGTACTACATAATGGAACAATCCCTTGATTAACCAGGCCCACTTCTTGCCTGGTGTTTAAGTGGGAAAATACTTAATGGGACTGGATGTTACCATCCCTATTCAGCACGGTGCCTGCCTTTTTTGTGGGGGAGGTGGGGGTCTAGGATGTGTAATATACGCTTAAGCTTAAAATACAACAGCGATCCTGCATTCTACCATGTGGCAGCCCTGTGGCTCTGCCCCGCCTCTTCTTCGTCTAACCATTGTTTCTGTAAGTTTTTCATGCAAATTTGATGCTGCCAGCCCTCGTTCGGGATTGGTGCCTTTACCTGCTGCTGGCCACGCCCCTACCACAATCCCTCTGCCCTGATTGGACCAGTGTCCCAGACCACTGGCCAATTAGCCCTCAGCACTTGTCACCTGGCCAACTTAAAGGACTGCTGAAGATTCATTCGGGGTAGCTGTGAATTGCTGTGTGCAGCTCACCGCTGTTCCCTCACTGTGGTCTTTGTGATTCCCTTATACTGTGCTTAGCACTTGTGTATACTTTTTGAGACCAGTAACTTGCACCTGGAGACTGGCCTAGGCTTGGTTCACATTCAGTACACTACTCTGTTCTATGTCAGTTCTGCTGGTGACAACAAGTTTATGGGTGCTGTTCCCTATTGTGTTTATGTCTTGGGTTATTCACATTTAGGATAGTCACCATAGATTTCGTTGTTCTTCTGTCTTATCAGTGATACTAGCAGTTAGCTGCAGATAATTTTAGTAAATTCTCCTTTTGTTCTATTTCTGTCATTGGTTTGAGCATCACCACTGTGTTCTCCTTTTGATTTGTGTATTGTTTACCTTGTTTGTTGCACTTACTCACCAAATTGTCAATTTTTACCTTATCCCTTTTTGCTTCAGGTTTTGTGTTTCTTCGCTTTCCCCTAGCGAGCTGGGGTCGTAACATACCATGTCTGTTTCCTCCTGGTCTTCAGCCTTCGATTAAAATGACCATTGTAATGGCTGTTACTTTGAATGCAAATGAGCTGCTGCTGACTATGCCTATTTTCTATCTGTGCCATGGATACCATTATGTAGACTCCGTACAACACTATCCCAGTGTGTCAGAATGATTTTGGTGGTTCTGGTGGGTTTAGTGAGTCCTGGACGATGGACTGAGGACATTGATTGTATATTTGTGGCATCATAAATATTCAGAACCCAAATGGTTTGTTCATGTTATCTGAAAAGGGGCTGTGTTTTGATACTTTAACTAAGTGTTAGAGCTCCCTGATCTAGCAGAATAATACTCACAATATGTCTCTTTTTATTTTTTTTTAATGGAAAGTCCTTAATGATAAGTTTACTGGTATGTGCACTGATATGACTCATTTTGCAATTAAAAGTTTTTGTTGAACCATAAATTATCCTGCTCTCATTAAATTCCATAGCAATTATTTGATAACCACATTTGAGGACTCAATGCAAAAATCCTGTTTTGGTCAGACAATAGCAGTTCTTTCATATCCACTCAAATCATGTACATGAAATACAACATAGGGGTGAGGATGTGAACAGATGTTGCTATTATCATCAACCAAAAAGTGCACGACCCATGAATTTGTACTCTCTTTTTGTTCCCTCCAGTCTTTTGTTGCCCATCAACAGCTTAAATTATATCACTGTCCAGTGTTTTGCTCCGATGATTAGCTCATAAGCCTCTGCTGGCTCCCATGGTCACTGAGGCATGAGTGGAACAAGATACAGCCCTGAGAGTGACTAGTTGTCATGCACGAGTCCTCCACTAGCCATCTGTTCCACGATGTAAACTCAGTCTGTGAGTGCCAACAACACATCCCAGGGGCACCACACTTTGAGGAAACACAAACGATGTAAATGCTTAGTTAGGCCATTTTAGACAGGAATCTGCACATCTTAGATATAGACAGAAAAGCAAACCAGATGCTTTCACCAGCTGACTATGGACTTAATTATTTTATTTAATGAGATTGAGATTTTTAATGGGTCAGTGTCAGGTCTTTCTTAATTTTATTGGCCTGACGAACATTTGAAACAAAAAGATCACTATTTAGATCAGGAGAAAAAGCAGCAATGGCATCTAATATTACTGTGTAAATTTAGAAAAAGTTAATACAATATAATCATTAAGTGTTGTTATTGATACATATATAGCAAAAATTTCCATCGATCATCTTCTGCTTATCCTGGTCAGGGTCGCAGGGGCAGCAGCCTAAGCAGAGAAGCCCAGACTTCCCTCTCCCCAGCCACCTCCTCCAGCTCCTCTGGGGGGACCCCCAGGTGTTCCAAGGCCAGCTGAGAGACACAGACCAGCATGTCCTGGGTCTGCCCCAGGGCCTCCTCCCAGTTGGAGCTAGTTTTGGCACCTGGGGATTGGACCACCCAGGCCCCCGCCTTCAGCTGCCACCCAAACCACACAGCAGACCCAGATGACACTTCCTGCAGGCAGTGGACCCACAGGAAATTCTTCATCATAAGGGTGTTATGAATAGCTCTTAGTCTGACCTGTCACCTAGGACCAATTTGCCTTGGGAGACCCTACCAGGGGCAAAGTGCCCCCAACAACATAGCTCCTAGGATCACTCAGGCACGCAAACCCCTCCACCTAGAAAAGGTGGTGATTCAAGGAGCGGTATTTAGCAAAAATATTATTTGTATAATTTATGTCATCAAGAAACTTTACAAAAAAGATATATACCAGGCTTTTATTCATTTGTGCCAGCAAACAGGTGATCTCACTTAAATACAGTATATGCCAGGTGTCGGCAACTTTTACAGTAGAAAGCAAGGGTCTTCATTGTTTTCAGGTTAAGGACCCCAAACTGATGGAGAGACCGAGCAGGGACCACCACTACATGTATTATATAACATTACATTTTATATTAATCTGGGCCTGGTGCCACGAATAACCATATGTTGTTGGACTGGGTGACTGTAAAGGAATTGCCCATTTGAGAGATTAATATATTTCTGAATCTTATTGTGCATTCAGTACTAAACTATTCAAATAGTATGCAGTTTCATACATTCATGTTTTTATTGTAGTCTATTGATGCACTGCCATGCATAAATCTACCTGTTGTCTTCCATACAGTACAGAGATATTAAAATAATGAACAGATTATTGTCTTTTTAAACATACATGAGATGAGACAGTGAAACCTGATACCAGCTATGGATGACACACATCCTGTAAGCTTATGACCAAATTAATGAGATGTGTGACCCAAAAGGGTAGCACACAACTTATCCAGCCATTTTTAAAAGTATGTGTCGAGCCAGAAAAATATTTTAGCCTTTTATGTACAACATGACAGATGATGCATATTTTAGCTGAGAACGTGTTAGAATGTGTTAATACTTTTTTTAAACATTGTTTATTTTTGGTTGTATTGGTTTTGTTTACTAACCCTTTAATTTGCATTCATTTTGTGGATCATTTTTATTTTGTGGCCATTTAATGCATTCTTTTGCACATTTTTGTTCATTTTTTGCAGTTTTGTTCATCTTTTGGCTTATTTGTTTTTGTTTATTTACTGAGCTATTTTGTTTTTTTAATTTATTTTCACCAAATCAATTTATCAGTTTATTCATTTTTGTGAACACTTGCTTAGATTCCTTATTATTTTGTTCATGCTCTTCATCATGTTCATAATTTTCCTCTTTTTTGTTCATTTTCTTGGTTTTAGTCATTTCCTTATATTCATTTTTCTTTTTTTTTTAGACACTGAGTTTTGTGGTGAGGATGCAAGAGAGTAATACTACAACTATAAAAAATAATACACTGATATTGCTTCAATTATTGTTTCATGTTTAATTTTATACCTTTTGGGGATCATGTCATCTTCTTTTGCTGAACTGTTCACATTAACAGAAGCTTTAACCAGGGGTGCCCAAGACTTTAACATGTTATACTTTACCACGCAGTCAAGCAGGGACCCCCACATACTTAATTATTCCTTCATTTTTCAAGTATTTCATCTTGGTTCACTTTTAATGAAGAGGCTGAGTAGCCTAATCCAACAAAAACATGTTGATGAACACTGAATTTAATACTATTTGGTTTTGATACTGAATTTTCGGATGCACCCTGACTGTCTCATGTACCCTATGCAGCAGAGGCAATATAATGAGATTAGACACTGAACAGGCTGTTTGACAGTTTGCAAGTTAGAAATAAAACCGGTTCGCCTGGAGGTAAATCTAGTGTCTCTGGCTGCGAAATTAACCTCTGCCTTCTGCTGCTCCTTCATCAAAACAAAACTCACCACATACTGTTGTTCTGTTACCTGTTTTCCTTAAAGAGCTCTTAGAAGCAATTGTTGGAAAGCAACTAATCAAATGTTTTGTAAAGTACAGACATTAAAGTTTTATGATTTTAATTGAGTGGAAGATTGGACAAACAATGTATAAGTGAATAACAAGTATTTATCAGGTCTGTTTGTTCAAAGAATCAGGAAAATATGGACTTAAAAGTATATTTACGAGGTATATCTATTAAGTAATGACACTATGCTTATGAGAATAAAACCATGTGGTTCACAGTCACACTGAGTGTTATACTATATTAAAGTTTAGGTATTCACACACAACAGCTGTAAGTTTACAATAGTGACATTATTAGTTTAGTGCTAGCTACTGATTGAAGTGCACATGTTTTTGTGAAGGCACTGGAAAATTATTATTTTACACATTGAGCAATTAATTAACTTGAAATTTCGGTGAAATTGAACAAAAGAGCAGTTGAATCTTTTCATCCATTATATGGAACACTGTATGTCATGTATTCGTGTTTGAATGGAAGAGATTTAGTGAAGACAGAAGATGTTGAAGACGGTGAATGTTCTGGATACCCATGCACATCAAAAACTTCTGAAGACAACCCCCCTCCCCCGAAGAGCTTGACACAGTAGCTGGGGAGACGGAAGTCTGGGATTCCAGCTCAAGCTGCTGCCCTGTGACCCAACCCCCCCAGACAAACAGTAGAGGATGTTAAAAGAAGTTTTTCCTCCCCCCGTCGCCTTTGGCTTGCTCTCGGTGGTTCTGTTGGGTTTACTCTCTATATAGTCATGAGGTTTCGGCCTTGAATTGTGAAGCGCCTAGACATAATCGGCGATTATGATTGGCGCTATACAAATAAAGATTGAATTGAATTGAATTGAAGTGGATGGAAAATTGAATTGCAGCTTTAATCTATTTTTTAATAGCCATAGTCTGACAAATGTAAAGGACACAATTATTTCCACACAATGAGTGGATTTAGGAACAATCTTGATGATGGTTTAAAACTGTGTACAACAATTAATACATTTAATTGTGGATGGGATAGGGTGCAGTAGACTGTTTATGTGAATTACATTTTATTCCTTATCAGTATGTGATTAGTGCAGGCCATGTAATGTTTTGTTACTTGCTCAACCCCAAAAGCATTTTGCATGTTTTTTCACTTGCTTATTATTGTATGTATATGCATCAGTGTTTATGTGGATGTAAATATAGGTTTTTTTTTTCCCCAGCCGAGCTGATAGTGACAGTCGACCCCACTCCTTTTTGGTTAACCTTGCCCCAGTCTCCCCTAGTTTTTGCAGGCAGAGCTGTCTGATCAGCCGCATCTGGGCCCTATGTGTGCTGGCCTATATAGGCGTCATCATCTCTCCCGCTTGCTCTCTGTCTCTCCTCCTGACCCACTCATTCCGAGGGCTGACGACCGCAGCATCATGTTCTCTTTTGCTGAGCACATCCGTTGAGTTGCTGATCTTCACATTTAATCTTGTTTTAATTTACAATAAATAACTCAAATTGGCAGCCTACCTGTCTTGTGTCTCCTACTTTGTCATGGTCTTGAGCAGGGCCGTGACACTCCTTACGCCCGTCTGTCCAACCATTTCTACCTATATCTCCGCAACCCCTAGAGTCACCAAACTTCACACATCAGTAATCCCACTAGGGGGAGGTTTACCATGGCGGCCTAACCTAATTTGCATATTTAATTAGGTCAAAGGGTCAGTAAGTGCAAAAATGGTCTTTTGGGCTCTGTAGACCTATGCTTTGAATCTAGATCTCTAAAATTATTTGTGTTCTTACTAGGGGCCTGGGGGCAAATATAAAGCCCACCGGCAGTGTATTAGTCAATTCACAGCCTTCTTGTCTTTTTCCTTTCTCCGTTTTCAATGTTTCCTGTTTTACATAGTGAGATCGAAATAAACACAAACCCATACTGCCACCAGAATCAACCCATCCAACCTGTCAGTTTGGAATTTCACACTAATACAGGACTCTAAGATGGAAAAGCGCTCACTTTGGAAGAAATGTGTCCATCTGCAATTGCTGCTGCAAACAAACATAGGGATGTTGAGTTCAGGGAGGATGATGTGGATTCCTCTCTCTCAGAAATACTAAAATATGCATTTTTCATCAGACAAAACAGATTATTTAAGATACAGTTCATATTTATTTTATCTGGTTGCTTGTTCTCAAAGTGTAACACCATTTTCTTTAGTGTATTCATCACTCCCTGAGTCAGAGGCACACCTCTACCTTGCAATCACTGGATACACATGTCCAAGACAAGTGAATGAGCGTTTGACTTCCAGCAATATCTCCAAGAAATCTCCAAATACCTCGATCTTTGTATTGACACCCACAGGCCTAATGGTACCACTTCCTCACTCAGTGTTGCATGTGCCTTTATGAAGTTATCTATCCATGTGGAGGCATTTGTAGAGATGACCTGGGGAATGTGGTCAGCACAGCTGCAAGGGTATAACAAACATTAAAACCAACAAAACTGAGTAAAAAAAAAAAAAACATAAACAAGGAACAGACAAAAATTAACCAGATGATTAAATGAGCAAAATTACCAATAAAATTGAGCAAAATGAGTAACATAACCACAAAAATGAGCAAAGTTGGTCAAAATAATTAAGTCAATATGTAAAAAAAAAATGAATATAAGCAAAAATGAGCAGAATAAGCATTAAGTCTTCCAACATCAAGTTCCCAATTTATTCCACTACTTGAGTAAATTTAACATGATCATCTTTTACTTTACTTTACTTTCTTTTACTTTAGTTATTTTTATGAGTAATTGTACTTCTGCTTGAGTTATTACATAATAGACAAACAATACTTTTACCAAAGTACCATTTCTGTTTACACCCCACTGGTTACATGTAGCTTGTAGTGTTTTGTTTTGTGTGAAACTAAATCATGGTTTGGGACAATAAGAGCTATTAGTTCATATTCATTATATTAGTGCTTTGCCTTTGCTATGTGTGGCTCATTGCTTCACCTAATTCAATTCAATTCAATTCAATCTTTATTTGTATAGCGTCAATCATAATCACCGATTATCTCTAGGTGCTTCACAATTCGAGGCCAAGACCTCATGACTATACAGAGAGTAAACCCAACAGAACCACC